>MKEJ01080223.1:0-10031 GCA_001753735.1 Embelia ribes | reverse complement strand
GCACTACACACCCCTAATATATACTTTTGCCATTACTTCACGAGTCTATTCTTTAGTTATGCATCACATAAAAATTCCATCTGGGGATCTCTTGTAAAGAATATCCTTCCACATTACAAACTTTGTTGCTCGCCTTCTAACTTTGGCTCTTTTTGCTTTAGCCTTAGGCAATTTACCATGCTGGAGATAATTTATAAAAGGCTCACGCCAGTCTTCATTGTTATCTTCTGTAGTCGTTGTAAAGATTGGCATAATATCAAGATACTCTCTCAAAGGCTGTAATACCCTTCTTTCTATGACTGTGATGGTCAAAGTCTTATTATCTAGTAAAGTTAAAGATGCAGCTAAACTTTCCAAAGAATCAACTTAGGAGTTAAATCCCCTCCAAACATGAAAGATATGTAACTTTTGAAATAGGGACAATAGTTGATTAGCCCATTCATAGTAAGGTATGAGGCTAGTTTTTTTCACCATGTATTCCCCATGCAATTATTTTATTACCAATTCCGAATATTCGTATATGGTAAGTTCTTCGATCGAAATATGCAATGCTAATTTGAGCCCCATAATTACAGACTTACATTCAATTTCATTATTAGAGCAACCTTCCGACAATGCGAAAAAGTATGGTATTACCGCATTTTCCGGAGTTATAAAGACAATGCCAATTCCTGATTTATTCTCCTCATAATTGTCTCGTTTTATTCCATCGGGACTTCTTGTTGCACCATCGAAGTACATCTGCCACCCTTTTTTAATTTCGACTTGCATGACTTCATCATCGGGTAGGTTCATTGCTAGTGGTGAATCATCAGGGATTGTATGTGTTGCTAGAAAATCGGCCAAAGATTGACCTTTTACAGCCTTTTGGGGCACATACTCCAATGCAAATTGTTGGAGCAAAACAACCCATTTTGCAATCATTCCCGACAGCATTGGTTTAAAGAGAATATACTTTATAGGATTTGCTTTAGATATTAATTTGACTTTATGCACCAAAACGTAATGCTTTAATTTTTGCAAAGCGAACATCAAGGCAAGACATGTCTTCTCGATTGGTGTATAATTTAATTCAGCACCAACCAGAATACGACTTAGATAGTCCAAGGCATTTTCCTTACCCTGCTCATTTTGTTGAGCCAACATTGCCCTCAGTGAGTAGTCAAGAGTTGTCACATATAATATCAATGAATTCCCTCTGATCGGACTCATAAGAATTGGGGGTTTGAGAAGATATTCTTTAATGTTGTTGAATGCATTCTGGCAAGTTTGGTCCCATTTAAATGGTACTTCTTTTTTCATTAATATCGAGAATGGAAGACAACGACTTGCTAAATTAGAAATGAATCTCCTAACATAAGCTAATTTGCCTTGTAAACTTTTCAACTCCCTTAAGTTTTTTGGAGGTGGCATTTCGAGGCTAGTCTTTATTTTCAAGGGGTCAATTTCAATACCCCTATTGCGAACCACAAACCCTAAAAAATTTTCTGATGACACCCTGAATGCGCATCTTAGGGGATTCATCTTAAGTTCAAATTGTCTAAGGCGCCCAAAGATCATTCTTAAATCATCCAAATGATTACTTTTCTTCTTATCTTTACAACAAGGTCATTAACATAACATTCAATGGTTTTGTGAAGAATATCTCCAAAAATATTTGTCATCGCTCTCTAGTATATAGCTCTGGCATTTTTCAAGCCAAAAAGCATAACTTTATAACAAAACACTCCTTTAGGAGTCCGAAATGTTGTCAATTTCTCATCTTCAGGACATATACAAATTTGATTGTACCCTGAATATCCATCCATAAAAGACAAAGTTTCATACCCAGTTGTTGCATCACTAAAAGCCCAGTAATGGGTAAAGGAAAATCATCTTTTGGGCAGGCATCATTCAAATCTCTAAAGTCGATGCAAACTTGGATTTGACTATTCTTTTTCTTGACTGGAACTATATTTTCCAACCAAGACAGATATTTAATTTCTCTCATGAAATTAGCTTTTATGAGGTTATCAATTTCGGCTTCAATCTCAGTAGTCAACTCTGGCTGAGTTCGCCTTTGAGACTGCTTCACGGGCTTCTTATCAGAGCTAATTGCAAGCTTATAAAGTGCAATTTTCGGGTCAAGACCTGGAATTTCAGTATAGTTCTAAGCAAAAACATCTTTGTAGTCCTTAATAAAGGAAACATACTTTCGCGCTTCATCCACAGTTAAACATGCACTGATGAAGACTGGTCTCTTATCTTCTTCATTACCAAGATTAATTTCTCGGAGTTTATCTACTGTAGCCTGTCCTTCTTCTTCTAGTTCAATAGGTGTAGGATTTGTATCTTTATCTTCCGAGGTCGAGGTGACCATATTTGTTAAGAGACTATTAGAATATCCCAATCCTTCTTTGGTTTCATCTATGCATTCTCCGTGGAGTAAGGCTTGCTCTTGTGAAGGCATCAACACGGCATTCAAAGTTTTGCCATTTTTCAAAAAATTTGCTTCTGCATCAAAATCAGACTTTATGAGCATTTTGGTTGTTTTGGTGCTGAAATTGAGCCTTTGTATGTTTGATGTATCAGTTTTCTGAACATAACTTTGCTTTAGATCAAGATCCCCCATTGCATGAAAATGGATTGGTTTTAAACCTTTTCCTTTAGGGGGAACAACAAATTCGTTGTATGCATCCACATAGGAACATTCAATTTTTCGTAAAGGCAAAACAAATTGACCTTTTAACTCCGAAGTTGGGTCATTAAGAGCCAAAGCTTTTACCCCCGGCTTTCTTTCAGACTTCGGTATATATCTAAATGATTTTACCGGTAGAATTTTATGAGTAGACTTACCTTCATTTGCATTTTGCTATTTTCGTTGCAAGGATATGGGATAAAATCAGGCATCCGCATAATAAGCTTTTATACCGCTGAATGGATCAAAATCTACTATAATCGTGCCCTTCCTTTTTGAAGCTAATGGGTATTTGATGCATTGATGGTAGGTAGATGGTACAACATTATGGTTATGTACCCATATACATCCTAACAATGCATTGTATGATGTATCTGCATCGATGACCAAGAACTCTGTTTCTTCCTTTATGTCCCCAAACTTCGTTTGCAGTATAATTTTACCCATTGGTCTTTGCTCATTTTGATTGAATCCTTGAATGATTAAATGACTCGATCCTAATTACGATGGTCTAATACCCAACAAACCCAAGGCTCTTTCAGGTAAAAGATTTACCGCTGACTTTCCATCTACCATAACCCTTGAGGTTTTCGCTCCATGGATAACACCAGTGGTCAACAAAGATCTGTTATGTCTCGAAATCTCGGCATACATATCTCCATCCCCGAATGTTACCATAGACATATATGGAACCATTTTTTTCATGAGATCTCATTCGATTTCTTCACCGAACTCTTTGGGTTTTGACAAGGCATATATCAAAGATTCCCGAAGTCCCGCAGACATCAGGAGAATATCATATATACTCAGTACTGAAGGGATTTTCTTAAAATGTGAGAGAACATCGTACTTTACTTGCTCTTTGATTTTCACATTATAGTCAATTTTCTCCGTATTTTGGGATTGTTTTCGGATAGAAGCATGCGTATGGCATTCTTCAGAGACAACCACTTCTTTTCCTTCTGAACCCTTTAATTCATCAAGTATCTGCACAATATTAACAGAACTCGAAAATGACTGTACATTGTCATCCATCTATTTCTCCTATTTTTGGACTTGGGCTTTGGCTCTCATGTACCCCGGATTTCATCTATAAGAACATTGAGAAGCCACAAACTCTTTCTCATCACCTCCCAATTTGGCACAACTATTCCTTCTAATGAACAACACTAATCAAATGTGCAATTCTGTCAAGAGATAGAGGAAATTGCAACAGGCAAAGTGCCTGATCATTGATTGTCTGGCCGCATTGTTGGATAAATCGGTTTATATGATTCACAGGATCACCATGACCCTCATATATCCAGAAGTTCGGGAGTTCATAATCTCTAAGAAAATATGCTTTGTATACCTAAGGTGGAAATATACCCCTTGGCCTAGAGGATCCCTTTTTTTTTCTGTCAATAAGCATTTCGATCTACTCATGAATCCTTCAATTGTGCATATCAGGCGTCCGGACCATTATGCTTCATTCCTGATGTTTTTCCATTTTAACTTTTACCCAATGGCTGGAAATTTTTCCATATAAGGCTTCTGTCATCATATCCCAACTTGAAATTAAGTTGGTAGGAAGCGAAAAGTACCACGTGAAAGTACAAATGCCTTACCTTCTAGTGAAAGTACAAATTGGCGAAGTAGAAGGGCTTGAGATTTTATAGTATTTCTACATCTTGCCAGGAAATGTACTAGATGGCATCTAGGGCAACCGGAGTTATTATATAAAGAGAATTTTGGGATCAAGTATTCACTCGGAAATGATACTCTCTTTAACCATTCGGAGTATAAGTATATTGTAATTTGACTAGACATAAAAACCCCATTTTAAACAAACCCCAATTCATTTTCTTCCAGAGAAATCATTACTATTGATTTATTCATTCCCTCTTTTAAAGCGTCAATCTTTGCCTTTTTATCATCGTCGGGGCTACTTCGCACGTGCACTTCCCATCCCTCAAAACCAATATTTACAGTAATCACATTACATGGAAAATGATCACTTCTAATGCTTTCTCGATGTATGGATATGCAATTGGTCTAGTGTCAAGACTTTTTGCTGAGCATAACCATAGTTCCCCATCTGATTCATATTTAGAAATAGAATTGTCCTCTTCAAAAAGTATTCCTTGTACCCCTTTGTCAACTCTGTGTCGGAATTTTATAATCAACCTTTTTGCTTTAGCCCTCTCACGTATTCTGGAGTTTTGCATGAACCCACTTAGTGATGTCTTGTAACATCCAGGAAATTCGAATGAATTTTTCATTTTAAATAATAGTATTATATATTGCATGTATAATTTTATTATTGCATTGCTATGCGTGAACTTAGCATTGTTATATAGTGTGTTGTGCGGGGTTACGTAGTATAGAGTATAGCATTGAGAAGTATAGAGTTGGCGTTGGGAGGCATTGGTGTTAATGCCTTAGTATTTTGTACTTGGATTATTAGAAATGGATTCTGGTGGTGGATTTGTCGACTAATTAGGCAAGTCAGTCAACTAATTTGTAATAAGTCGACTGATTTTAATTATATTTCGACTTATTTGGGTGTATTAATTTCCAAGAGATTCTTCCTCTCAGATGGGGGGAACGGTCAACTGATTAGACTAATTCATATAGGTCGACTATTTTTATAAATATGTCAACTAATTTAGTCGTGTTTCAGTTTTGGGGGATTCTACTTCTCAGTTAGGGAAATATGTCAACTGGGTGTATGAATATGTAACTGATTTGGGAATCAGTCGACTAATTTGAAATTATGTCAATTGTATCGGGTAAAAATCCTTTTGACTATATATATCACATCAAGTTGGTCAAAAAAGCTACTTTTTCCCATTATTCCAAAAAGTAAGGAGAGAGAGAAGAAGAAGAAGAATAAGTGAAAATGGAGGTCAAAACATTGTGCATCTTATACATCTAGCTCGGGAATTCATGTACAGATAAAAAGTTGATTTTCAGAGTCTACATTGATTCGGGATAGTATAGGGACTAATCTTTCAATTCTCTGATAGTCTGTGTACTATAATATTGACATTTGTCAGTTAAAAAGACGGCTTACTTTATCTCTTTACAATAACTATTCAATTAAGTACTTTCTTAAAGTACGTTTCACTTTGCCATTTAACTTGCTCATATTACTTAAGCATCAGAGTCTTTGTGACCAACCCTAGCCTATATTTTTCGGTATCCTCTGGAACCTCTGGTGCTTCACCTTGGAAACTACCATCATCCTCGGATAAAGAAGGAAAATTGATTCATTCTCTATCCTTAGCATTGCTAATATTTTCACCCAATCTGACACATATACCTCGAAAGCAAGTAACCCTTTTACTCATCAATTGGTAATGTATGTAGGAACTAATTATAGATGCAATAATTAAGTTTTTGAACTAACACTTTCTCCTTTACCAGTAAGATGTCGAGGTTTCCAAACAATTAAAACCCTCTCATTGGACACGAAATCCGAGATACCACCCTAAAAGATAGATCATCACCGGGACATCAAATTCCCCCCGAAGTTGGCTAAATCTTATCTCCAAATGCTTTTGTTCCCTCTCAGACTATCTGTGCAGGGTAACTTTCCAATTCTCTTCCCTCTAGAAACCCAAATAAAACTCAACCCACAAATAGATAACAACCCATGTTTGTCAACCAACCCCAACAAGCAAGCACACCTCTTGTGTCTAATTGCCACTATTGTATAAGAATATCGACTATAACGGAACACCAACCTATAGATATGGATCTCCTGAATTCATAAAGATCATGATCAGAAGCTGGTCTACTTTGCACAACTGCTAGCCCAAGAAGTAAGTAGAGGTGGGGGTCATAAGAACTCAGCCCTCATACAATGATACAGGTTTCCCTCCCCAAAGGCAACAACATGATCTCGAAGAAGAAATCATGGCTCTCGATGCCACGAATCTAAAACAACCAATTCTTCCAATGCAACCAACTATGCCCCTTTTGGGAATGAAGATGATGTGTACTCCTCCAGATAGGAAGATGAGAAGTACAATCTTAAACACATACAAGGGGTGCTACAAGACCTTAAACCAGTCCCTCGGACTAGAAATTCGAGTGGAACAAGGGAAGGAAGCAAAGGCCAAGTTGGGAAATGTCTCTTTGGAGAGGAACGATTGGGTCATTCTCAATCAAAGCATTTATGTGCCCAAACCCAATCTAGTCACCCCGCATTATCACATAGGAGTATCCCAAGCTACAATTCTCTCAGAGTTGAAGGAAGAAGAATGAATCATTATGATCACATTCACTATTCTAGAACTTCAGTTGATGAACAAGTCGAATGTGTTATTTTAGGGATGACTTGATCCCCTCTCAGTTCGTATATCTTTGCCGAACCAACCCTAAAAAATTATAACCCTCCGAATTTACCATGTTCGATGGGGTCTCTGATCCCAATACCCATTTAATGTATTACCATCAAAAAATAATTTTATGTGCAATATGTTCCTATCTAAGTTCAGGGAGGTTGCATTGAAATGATTGGATCAGGAGCATTCGGGGTCGATTCGATTTGGAGATAGATGATGAAAAAATTTCTCAAGAAATTTGCCAACAACTTCAAGATAACCTTCAACCTAGAGGCTCTCATATAGATGAGGAGGGAGGACAATGAGAGCCTGCATGACTTCACTATACAATTCCACAACATTATAATTCCCTTGATGGTAAGAGATGACTTGAGACCTTTTCCCTCAGTTGTATTATTGCCTGCTTAAACCTTGAAGATGAAGCTTCTGTCAAGTTTCATTCAAAGCCTGCTAAGTCAATGGATGAGTTGCTTATCCTATTAGAAAAATATGCAAAGGCAGAAAAAGTGAGATTGAAGAATTCATCAAAAGAAGTTAAGAAGGCATGAGTTGGTAAAGACGTTCATAATGAAGCAAAAAATTTCAAGAAGAATGATGAACCCTGGGAGGGTAAGGAAGTATGGGTTCCGAACTCGCAATTCTAGCTCAACAAACCTAACAACAAAATCTTCTATAAAATCAAGCATAATGACTGGGTTGTTCCTCCTGCCAAACTGAAATTCCCACATGAACAATGAGATAGGTCTAAGTATTGTAAGAATCATTGCGATCATGATATGCTACTGCAAATTGACAAAGCCCCTGATGACAATTAAATAATCTCACTTAAATGGAAATTTTGGCAGACTTTAGCAATACCGCCTAAATATAGTAGCCTCCACTTTTCATTAGAAAGTCTGATACCATATTATAAGGAAATAGAGGTTATCTAAATCAATCATTATGAATTCTGTTTGCATATAAATGAAGTCATCCAGGGTAAGCAATCTATACAAATCTACGCTACAACTGATGTTGGACCAGCAGGCGTACCATATGCTCTTGACATTGCACCAAGCCTCATCCATAAGAATGAACTACCGAATGAATTGAAACTAGCCAAACTAGGGATAAGTCCAAAGGAGAAGGTTGAAGAAGAGTTAATAAAGAAGCAAATTCCTAGGAAACATGAAAAGGATTACTTTCTTCTTGGAGCAAAATTATCTGAGGAAAAAAACAAAGAAATATTCACATTTTTGTTGAAAAATGTTAACATTTTGCTTGGAAACCATCTAAAAAGCTAAGACTTGATTCAAATGAGGCTTGTCATATGCCAAATACAAACCCAAAATTTTGTGCAATCAGGCAACGTAATTGAACTTATAAGAAAGAACATCAAAAGGCAGTCACTCAAAAAGTAAAAAAAAATATTATCAGCATTGGCTATTAGAGAAGTTTACTATCCTAATTAGCTAACCAATGTCGTGGTTGTTCCAAAAAAAACTATTATATGTTGACTATACCAATCTAAACAAAGCCTTTCCTAAATACCTCTTTCCTCTACCTAAGATAGATCAGTTGGTTGATGCTTCGACTACCATCCAGCATATGAGTTTCTTTTGGATTAAAAAATAGAGGTTCTACTTACCAAATGGAAATCACTAGGATTTGGGCTCTACATCTAGGGAGAACTTGGAGAATTTACATTGATTATATGGTAGTAATAAGCAAAGAAAAATATGAGCATATATCCGATCTAGAGTTGGTATTCTAGACTTTCCGCCTTTATAAACGTAAGGTAAAAGCGTCAAAATGTGCCTTTGGGGTAGGCGCCAGTAAGCTTTTAGGCTTTATCATTTGACATCGAAGCATCAAAGCTAATCCTTAACTAATAAGGGCCCTCATAAATCTACAACGTCCAATGAAAGTGAAGGAAGTGCATAAATTAGTTGGCATATTGGCAGCTCTAAACTATTTTATTAGCCATTCAACAGAAAAGTGCAAAGTATTCTTCATAGTCATGAAGGGAGGGCAAAAATTTGAGTGGTTTGACCAGTGCTAGAAGGCTTTTGAGGTATTGAAATCTCATTTGCACCAAGCCCCAAAACTAACCATCCCACAGAAAAATTAACTACTAGTACTTTATGTTGTCTCAGAGAATGACGTCAGTGTAACCTTATTATATAAGAAGGGACTAAACAACAACTGGTTTATTTATTGAGCAAAACATTAGTGGCAACTGAAGCTCGATATCAACCCCTAGATAAATTGATCTAAGGCCTAGTTGTTGCTTCCCAAAAACTCCCACAGTACTCCATTTATATTCAATCATTGTCTATACAAAATATATTATCGAAGCCGCCTTAAGAATAATAGATTTATCTGGAAGAATGGCAAAATGGTCCGTCAAGTTGGGAACTTACCATATCATTTATAAATCTCATATTGCAATTAAAGGACAGGTTATCGCTGATTTCCTAACCAAATTTACTGAGAAAACCAACATACTTTTTTTCCACCCTTGAAAGGGAGAGTGAAAATTATTTATAGATTGTTTGGCAATTGTCTTAATCGACATTGCAGAATAATCAGTCAAATTTGGGTTCATGGACACTAATATTGAAGTTGAGTATGAAGTCATACTATTTGGCCTAAAGGCTGGAAGAAACTAAGGGGAGCGTATGATAAAAGCAAATACAGATTCCCAACTAATAGTAGAATAGATGTTTGGACAATACTAGACAAATCCAACAGAATGGAAGAATATCTCAAGAAAGTCACCAAGCTAACTCAAAATTCGAAGAATTATCTATCTATAAAATAGTATGATCCTAGAATACTCATGTTGATACTTTGGGTACTTTCGCCACATTGGTATCAACTGAAGAAGAGAGAAGGATACTCATCCATTATCTTTCTAAACCAAGCATTGAAATTGAACTCCATAATATGATAATGATACATTCTTTGAGACCAAGCTGAATAGATGAACTCATAGACTTTCTTAGGGATAACTGTCACGCCGCCGTTTCCAAGCACCCGGA
>MKEJ01080219.1:0-11972 GCA_001753735.1 Embelia ribes | reverse complement strand
CTTTTTTCTTTAAAACTGAAATCATGTTTAAATATTTTTGACTCTTGCTTCTAATAGTGCACTTTTTAAATGAGAGTAAAAATTAAAATTACAAATTATAGAAGTTCTTAGTTGCTGAAAGGGGGACAAAAAAATTCATAAATTACTCCATTTCAACGTTATGATATTCTAAATGGTGATCAAATGTTTTACTTGCAAACAAAATAACGCAAATACATAACATATGCGATGTCAAAAATATAAAATCTAGTAGCCATCAATTTTGAAAATCAATTGATTCAAAGATGATAGGCGGGAATTTTCGTGATACTCTATGTAATATCTAAATTGGACTCGATCATTATATAGTATTTTTGTGCAACTCTTCATTTGCTCGTGGTTAAAAATTTTTAATACAGGTTATTTATTATGTTAGAAGTAACATAATTTTTTTGCTGCATATTCTTAGTATTAAATTATTAATTAGGATGGAAGTTTACAAATTTTAATTATGCAAACCACGTTCATCCATGTAGTATGTTAGTTGTGAGATGTCGATGTGAATCATTAAGGTTTTTAATTAGTGCGAGATATTGTTTATAATATTCACCTTAATTACTTTTGTCCCTTCTTTCCATAAGGTATGCGATTGGTGTTTGAGTTAGATAAATTATTAACATGAAAATACAGAAAACAGAGAGAAATATGCTTTCAAGAGTAGGGACAGGTGGATAAATTATAACAATATTTAAATAATTGAATATATCTGAGTTATAATGGATGAGAGAATAAGTCCCTTCAAATTCTTTATAAAATCTTAAGTTTTTGTTATTTTTATTAGATAGTTAATTTTTTAATTTTTGATATGCGTTGATTTAGATTTTTTTTTTTTTTGCAAAAAAGGGCTTACCCTTCTTTGGTTTAAACAATTCTAAAAATTAATTGCAATTTTATTTAAATAAAAAGGGTAATTTTTTTGTCGTAAAAAGGTGGAAAATTTGGTGGAATTGGTGCTTTTAAAGTATAATTAGATTAGACAAATAAAATTTCAAGTTTTTAATAAAATTTTGTTAGATAATTAAGTTTTTAATTTTGACATGAAATTTTTTGTGGACGATAGTTTTATCCTTCATTGGTTTAAGCAATCCTTCAAATGAGTCCTAAATTTGTTTACCGTAGAGGAATATATAATTTCTCGTGTAAAGGGTTATTTCTTGGTTTGTTCTCTCATTAATAACTCGATTGTTTTTAGGTTGTAGTAAAAAGAACAATGCTTGTAATGAATCCATTAACCAAGAAACATATACATTTTTGCCATACACACCACAATAAATATAATTTTCCTGAAAAACCTACCAGTGGAGGAAGATCTTCCATGTAAAAGAGGGAGCCGGAAAAGGTTCTTCGGCATAAAATTATGGAAATACAACTTGGTCGAGGATATCAAACACCTTATCCAACTCTTCAACTTTTAGTCCACCCTATAGACCAGAGGTAACATGCATATACTTCAATGATCCGACATATTTTATATAGCAACAGAAAAGAATATCGATAGGACAAGAAATTTTTCACTCAATTCTCAAGGTCAAAACACACACACACGGCCACACCATAGGTCTATTTCAGCTAAAATTAGGCAAAGCGCACACAAAGCATTTATCCTTCTGCAGATGTTCGGTATCTGTGGGCTCGGGAGATCAGAGGTAATACCTACATTACGTAGTTCAAACATTTATATAGCAAAAGAAAGAAATGCATTTACTGAAGACAGAAGTCCTTTGGCTTCTTAAACAATCAAGAATTCAGAACGAATGAGATCTACAAGGTCGAAAGCCTGCAATTGAAGAATCATCCAGACTCATCAACTAATAATATCGGAGACAATTAAAATTTGCCGAGATGTTTATAAAGCTGAAGCTCTAAAGGGCAAGTAGCACACACCAAAAGGCTATCACGTAAAGAAAGATATCCTCAAGTATGTAAAATAAAGTACAACGTTCCATATGAGAATGCACACGATTTTCTTACAAAGCACGGCTATGGATAAAATTAAAATGCCAAAAAGAACTCACCCAAAATCATTGCTATAATAAAAATAAACAAAGGCCGTGTAGGAAAAAGCAGAAACACATTCCTAGGCTCCGGCCACCACTCAATCTAGCTCTGCTATACATCTTCCCCAGTTCAGATTCTACTTCTACAAAGACTTCCTTTTCTAAACATTATTTCTACAAAGATTGAAAATCAACCAGCTACAATTTAGAAAGAAAGCTTCCACCTTCAAACATCACTCTTAAAAGGATGAACGGCCATCCTTTTATCGGCACTTTCAGTTATAGATAAATTTAATTTTCTATCTACAAAACCCGTAAATGTAAAGCACCCAAAAGTATAGGTAAAAAAAAAAAAACACATTATTTATTCAGTAAAGAACGCAAATCTCTGTATAATTTACCCAAGCAAGTCACTGAAAAAGTTGGGATTTCGACTCGTGGGGTTCACTCCCATTTGCCTCACCAGAGCATCCTTTTCAAGGGCATCTTTGAGATTTGGACCTTTACTCATTTGTGTCAGGGGCACAACCGTACTCACACTTGCATTCGACAAACCAGTCATCATACTCAAATCATCCCCATTACTAGAAATTGTCATGTCAGTATATAGAGACATAAGATCGGGCAATTTACTAGAACCACCTGAACCTTGGTTTATATGTGGAGCATCTTGAGTTAGGTCAAGAAGACCTTCCAGTTGCTTGAACGGGTCCACACTTGGAGCAGTGGATACTTCTGACAACACATCACCCAAGTCAAGCAAGTCCGGAGGCGGCTGATGCGGTAGCACAGGTGTTTTCTCTCTGGAAGGTTCCGCAAACTTAACCGCCGTTGGCTTTGGGACCCGATGGCTGGTAGAGGCCTGTCTCTTCTCGGGTTTAGATGGACCCCCAAACAGAGAGGCAGCAAGCTTCTGCTTTTCTTCGGAAATAATCTCAACATGGGAATTTCTTGCCTCATATGAACTATTGTTTCTTATCGTAGAGTTTGCATTGCTCGCCATATCAGATTGAGTAACACCATTGACAGGCTGCTGAGAACTCGAGCTCGAGGCTGATGATGGAGATGAGGAATAACTTGGTCGGCCCCACTTTTTTTGAACGCCATCGAGTCTTAGCTTGAGTTCTGACGAGCTGGCATCAGACACAGTCGGGAGCAGTGAAGTTTGGGGGGATTCCCTTGGATAAGAAGGCTCTGGTATTAGAACAAGTTCACTAGAAGACAACAAGGAAACAGGCTGAGTCATCGTAGGGACCACGGGTTTCGGAAGTTCGTAGGCCTCGAACCGAAGAGAATGAGATAATGTTTCAGGGTGGATTTGGTTTCCAAAGTTGGCTATATCTAAAACTCCAACTCGTTCACTCTCGGGTACATAGGGCTGGGCACCCTTTTCAATTGACTGTTGAACATAATCGTTGAGGGACAGAAGGGTTATATCAATCTGCAAGGAAAACAAAATCAAGAATGATCTCGTAGCAGACTTAAATCAAGTAGCCACAAAAAATAGCAGAAAATATGATGCAGAAATTATTTGTTGCTTTTTTCTTTTATCTAGTTTTAGTTTTATCTTCCAAGTTTATATACTGTGCATTCCCTTGTATTGGTGAGGTCCTTTTAGGATTCAAATGAGCATAGTCTATGAAATTTAATTGAAATTTAGTTTACTATGTCAATTACAAAGGTTCTAGAAGGGTTTTCTTTCATACATTTGAATTTCATATATTGCCTACGAAAAGGACTTGCAAGGTACAATGAAATAAGGTTTTATTGAAGTAAAACTATTGTATGAAAACCCTAGTGATTACAGTTTCGCTTTTTCACTTTTTGTACTACATAAGAATGATACAATAAAGAAGCAAACCTCAATATCCTGACAACTTGCATCGAGTGGCATTATTGTCTCAATAGCAGTGGCATCCAATTTGATGAGTTCTTGAAGTTCATATGCACGTTGCTGCAAATCGGTTGAGTGAGATGCTGATAGTTCTTCAACCAATGATTGACACTGCAACAAGCAAAGAGTCAATGGTCCAATCACTTCTATTCATTGATAAATGAAAAGCAAAACAAAGTTGTGTTCTGATTAAAACAGATAGAAACACATAAATCTTGAAAGTTACTGGCATTGCATATCATAATAACGAAGCGCGCAACCAAAAATTTTAATCTTCTCCGTAACTCCAAACTGAAAAGAATATTACTAGCTGATGTGAAATACCGAACAAAGATGATAATCATAAGATGACAACTTCATTGTGAAAACCATAACCACAAAAACCCAAAGGTAATTACAATAATGGAAAGAGAGCATAATCCTTGCAGTTATCAGTTAATTAAAATATCATAGCAACAGAATAATTCTAAGCATCGTAGTTACAAAATGGTCAAAGAAACAAAGATTAAGACAGCTGTTGGAGCAACCTACCTCAGGCAGCATGTCCACTTTTCTTCCAGCTGCTTTCTCAAAAGCGTATATTTTCATAAGTGCTGATAGTACATATGCCTTCAAGGAAGCAACAAAAATGGAAAAGAAAGAGAATAAATGCAAAACCCCAAGTTTAATTGACGGGAACATGGAATAAGAACATAAACGGTATGAAAACCCGAAGAAACAACTACTACAATTATATGATCAAGTTGTTAGCCAGAACAAAGAGAGTAGGTATTTCCATTTTGCAATATTTGAGATAAGTAAATCAAGACTAGTAATCAATTCAGACTTATGTTTGAGGTACAAAACCGTGTATCATGTATAAAGAAAAGAGCCGGGAGGGGGGGCCTAGATCCGCCTCTTACTTACCTTACCTTCTCTGACTAGCTAGTTTGGTTGGTATCTATGGACACCTCCTTTGCAGGGGTGTGAGGAGCAACCATGAATATAAGCAAGGAAGAGAATCTTAATACCATTTTGGAAGGGGCAGGAAAAATGTTGCGGTCAATAGTATAACGTCTCAAAAATTCCGAGTGAATTTTTCGCATTTATAATAATATTATCGAAGTGTATAATATTATTATTGCATCATTGTAGAAGTATACGAAGTATTGTAGAAGGAAGTATAAAGTTTTAGCATGTTTATTGAAATATTGAAGTAAGATGTTTTGCATTAGTATAAAATGTGGCATGAGTGTGAGGCTTTAGTATTATTGTCGAGTTAATATGAGACACAATTCCTTTATGATAGTTAGCACGTTATAACGTCCCAGAAATTCCGAATAAATTTTTCACATTCATAATAATAATATTATAAAAGTGTACAATATTATTAATGCATTCTTGTAGAAGTGTGGAATTTAGTAGTGTGGGATTTTGTTGGTGTTGGCGGATTAATACGAGACTCCGTGACTTTTTTATAGTCAGCACGGACAAAGTTGAAATGTATAACCACCTTAGAAATTGGTTACCGAGTGATTGGTGTGAGTAGAATGGAGTTTGGGCTTGAAAACTAAAATCTGGAAATAGGTTTGGCAATCTGCAGTTGCCGTTCAAACAGTAGGTGATTGCCATTCAAACAGCAATGCCATTTGAACGGTGCATAATGCCGTTCGAACGGCAAGGTCGGGACAGAACCTGAGGCGTTAACATAGAATGTTAAGGCAGTAAAAACTCATTTCTTTTCCTGAGAAAAACCGAATAGATAGAGAGGGAGAGAGGTTCCATTGTAACCAAACCCTGGAGCTCGATTTCATCTAGTTCCAAGGCTTGGATTAAAGAAATAAGTGGATGTTCTTCATCCTTATGTCAGAGAGCTCATTTCTACATAAGTTTTCTTATATTTCTCGTTCGTTGGTGTTGCCTCGTTTTTCGTGCACATGTTGTACTTAAAATTTTCTTTGATATTCTTGTTCATCTTGATGAGTTGAACAACTTTATATCATGATGATTAATGATTTAATTTCTTTTGCTAGATCAAATCAAGGGGTGAAGAAAAGGTGATTTGGGGCTTTTTGCTTAAAAAGTCTTGGAGCGACTTCTAGCACAAATTGAGGTATGGTCAACAAACCCTAAGATCAAATTGACAACTTTCATCATATGTATATGTTATGATTAAATTGAATTTATGAAGGAATTATGAAATGTGGTAAATGTATGAATTAGAGTTGGTGAAAATGTGGTAGATGTATGAATTAGAGTTGGTGAAATTGATGTATGATTTAGGCGTGATTGGTGGCGTATGAGTAGTATGAATTTTAATGTAAGCTTTATTATTATTATTATTATTATTATTATAAGTATTTATAGTAGTTAATACATAATGATTGTTTAGCTTACATTTATGTTAAAGAGGAGATGTATGATAACATGTTTATATGTGGTGACTAGAACATGTTCATTCATATCAAATGCATTACATTGCATTCATTGTGGGGGAGCATAAACGTAGTGTTCAAAAGTGATGAATTTTGAAAGAATTGTAGGCCTTCAAAATTGAGACTTTGTATATAAATTAAGCAATGAGGTCGTTCCACCTTACCGTGAAAGACAGGAAACCGGATCTGGGATTTTACCATTAACTGTTAAAGAGTGGATGAAAGTTAAAGAAGACTTTGATTAGGCCGATGAGTGGACAACAAATCTTATTATTTTATAATATGGTGAATTTAGTCCCAAAATATGCAATGTGTGTGCGGTATATGGTGTGTAGTGCGTGTGTGTGTGTGTGTGTGTGAGTGGGGGATTGACATGCATGATTATATTCATATTTATGTTCATAACATTTATATATGTGGAGATATAGTTCAACCATGTACATATAGCCTAGTCTCTCTTTTATAATAGAGTTACTTGGCTAACCGCACTTTCTTCATTTTTCTGCCTATATTCATATGTGATATTATAGGTACAGAGGCGGGTCTAGAACATGTGTAGCGGCTTTGGGATGTGATGTACATATTTTTGGCGCAAATGTTAGCACTTTCATTTTATGTATTTTATTTCGTGATGTAGCGTACTCTGATATTGGCATTAACAGTGTATGAAAGTATAGGTATGTTCTGGCTCTTGTACGAAATAGAGAACATACTTATACCTTCTTCCTTATTATTTTGGTCAAGCATTTAGCTTGATTTGTATTTGTAAACATGGAATTTGCTACCATCATATTTTAGAGCTGTAAGATTATATTTATACAGATTTTGATGATATATTTGATGGCCTTATCATGTATATTTATGGCAGGATGATTGTTGTAGTGGTGATATGGTTGGGATAGTTTATATTATTTTTCTTTTTTTCTCACATCCTCGGGTCACGGATTTCGGGGTGTGACACACGTGCGATGGAGTACTCTATGAGAACCTTAGTATATGTATTTCGAGTGATTGGTGTGAGTAGCATGGCGTTTGAAGTTGAAAGGTGAAGTTTAGAGTTGGGTTTGGAAAAATGCAGTTGCCGTAACAGCATGATCTAAACAGAACCAGTGGCATTAAAACAGACTTAGGCAGTGAGTATTATTTTTACAAGCCAGTAGCAGGAGAGAGAGAGGAGCCACAAAATCCCAAGCCCTAGAATCTTGATTTCATCTAGCTCCTGAGATCAAATCCAAAATCTAATGGTAGATTCTTGATCCTCAAAGCATAGAGATCATTTTGAGATAAGCCACAAGTTTCGTCTTGATAGTTCATAATCTCATGATTTTCGTACCTAGTTCGTACGAGAAATTAAAGTTGATATTATTTATCCTCTTGATGAGTAGACCATCTTTAATTGTTGGTTCAAGTTGATTCGAGTTCGGTAGATGGATCAACCTCGAGGCAAAGAAAGAAAATTTCGGGCTTTTTGAAGATTTGCTCCTAGAAGTGTTGTAAAGCAATTGTAGGTACGAGTAGGCTACAAAATAATAATATATGTGTGAGTTTGTATGTACCTTACGTGAAAATTTAATGAAGTTAGTGCATGATAGTTTGAAGTGAATTAAAGATGAAATGCAGTCGTTTGAAATTATTTTATGAAGAATGAAGCATGGGTTTATGAAGTAAATTAGAGACGAATGATTAGTTGATTAAATTTGATTATATGAAGAATGAAGCATAATTTGAAGTTGATTGAATTACATGATCATATATGTTGACATTAATTCATGGAAGTGGCATTATACATGTTTTGAAGCAAGATGACGTTTTTGACAAAAAGAAGTTGAAATTGATTTTTCTTGAAGAAGTTGAAGTTTGAAAATGAAATTTTCAAAAAAGAAGTAAAAACAAGAAATTGAAGTATATATAAAGGAGCGATGCTCAACCTTATTCCTGAAGTGAAGAACAAAGTTTTATGAAGTTGATGTTAAATTTTGAAGTTTTAAATACGATTTCTATTGAATGAGGTTCGCACATCATTCATTGAAGTATTGAGTCATTTTCTATTTCTTTTCGGGACAAGTGTCGAATTCACGAAGTTTTTAGAAAAAAAGCAAAGAGAGGGCTCAGCACCCAACCGTGAAAGTCTGAAAACCTGATCAGGGATTTAACTATAAACGTTCCACGTAGGGAGGGATTTATAGTATAGGTTCACGAAGGAAACCTATTTTTCAAAGAAAAAGAAGTTAGACGCTAGTCCCAAATGTTTAGAAGTTGAAGTCCAGAAGTCGAAGTTGAAATTGTGTTGCATTGCATTGAAATTGCATTGCATTCATTCTTACATATGGCATATTAGCACTTTATAGCACCGCATAATATAGCATGTATCGTATTATTTAGTAAACCAACTCGTGCATTTTTCTTTTTTTCCATTTTGTATTATAACATTAATGTAGGTGTGGAGGCTAGCACGAAGGATCATTAAGATGGCCTCATGATGATTGTATATATTTTTTAAGATGAAGTTGTGAGATAGCCTTAGAAGTTATGTATTTAAAGTTAAGTCGGAATTTTATTTTGGATGTTTGAATATGTTTTAGTAGATAGCATTTTGTATTACACTTTGTTGTAGCCCTTGAGGTTGTTCGGGCTATAACAAAAGTGTAATATACTCTATGTAGACTCGGGAGATGAATATCTTAATATTTTGTTCAAGCATGTAAGTTGATTGATGTTGTAAATGAGGTGTTTACTCTTAAATTGATATATAGGCCGTATGCAAACTATCTATGATTTCTTTGCATACTCTAATGAAGATTATATGGTAGAATGAGAAGTGGAAGAAAGTGGCGTAGAAGTAAATCTCATTTTTTTTATTTTCTTTCTTTAAAACTTATGTATATTTTTCGTTTCCTTTCTTTTAACAAGGGAATAGGTTCACATCCCAGGTCTTACGGGATTTGGGGCACGACAAACAGTCACCCAACCCCCATTTACTATGATTCAAAAATAATTATTGAGGTCTGAATTAATTTATCCTTCATCTGTTGAGTTGATTCCCGAAAGAGAATAAACGAGCTTTGGATGTATGTGTTTATTTTGCACAAGGCATTTTTGTAAGAGTAAAACTTGAAACTGCAAGTAGACCACACGTAAAACATACAAGGGGGCAAAGCTAAAGAAAGAAGATCGATCACTAAATCACTATAGTAATCTACAGGTAATTATAATCATTTTCAGAGGAAATGGGCTAATTTAAGATGTAAAACATATTTGCAACCAAGTAGGCGAATAGAATAAACAGAAACGTTTTAGAAGTGCCTTAACAGTGTCATCTGCAGAATGTGCTTCTGCGACATCACATAATTTCCCAGTGACATAAGAAGCAGAATAGTTCCCATCTGCAGTTCCATATTCACCCAAAACCCAACAAATAACCTAGAAATAAAAAATAAAAAAAATAAAAAATTGAATGAATAGATTGTGTGCCATATCAACATGTCTAAGAGGAGAAACAAACGCTCAAGGACTTGTGAAAGATTTTCATACTTGTAGAAAAGCAGAAGGTAACTTTGGCTCTCCAATGATACGCAAATATGACCCAACCTACAGCCAAGCAAAAGTAATGAAGAAAGGGAGATACATAAAAGATAAAGTGGCCTTAACAGCCCCATTTTTATAGAAGGATTGAATTAGTATTTAGGAAACCCAAGAACTCAGCACCAAATATAAGAAAACAATTTGTCGACAAAATTTTAAAATTTCATTCCTGCAAATTTATTTAAAAATAAAAAAGAAGAGGCAGCTATAAAGCAATACAAGCTCACAAATTCCCAGCCCAACATTATTCAAGATCCTGACAGCTCTCAAATAACTTTGACAGATGGATTTCTAACCAATCTAATCAATATCCCCAACTAGGGCTTCTGATTGCCACTAGGTCTCACACTAGCTGGTTTAACGCCGCTTCCAAACCTTTTTGCAAGCAAACCTCAGCAATTTCAAATTTCCAAAAAAAAAAAACCACCAATACAAACAAAGCCCATCGCAATGGCAAGTGTAGATTCGTCTTGCACCAACAGGAAAATAAGGTCTTAGGAAAGAGCAAAAGTGCACGGCCTAAGTACTAAAATAAATTTTTATATATTGACATGAGTAAAATTATTGTGAAGAAGATCAAAGAAAATAGTCGGTGACCGAAGTTCGGTATTAGCTACAAGTAACTTCAAAATAAGCAGTAAGCAAGTAGAAACTCATTGAAGTACATACAGCAGAAGATCTTAGTTGACTATCTACATTTTCGTCCTCCTCTTTAAAACCGTCTGCAATCAATCGCATCAAGTTATGTGCGAGTTTGGCATCAAGTAAATCCCCTGCATGCTCGAAGACTCTATTCATGGTCTGTGGGCAAAAAATGTTAAGAAAGTGGTATTGGGATCAGAAGACATGGAATCAACATACTGTAGAGGCTAAAGACGAAAAGGGTGCCATAGAAAAGACCTGAATGAACCACTGGTTGCTTGGTGCAAATTGCTCTGCAAGCTCAACACATCTGGAAGCTATTTCAGTTTTGTAATGATTGTCATTAATGTTTACTATGTAATCAATCATACGATCAACAATAACTTCTACATTGGAAGACTTTGTCATCTTATACAGAAGCTCAAAGGTTTTCCGCTTAAGGGTATCATCTGGGTCCTGCATTCCAAAGACATCTAAGTTTTGGAGAGCAAAGAACGATAAAACAAAAAACTAAATTAAAAGACATATGGCAATATGACAAACAAGAAAAGAGAACAATGGGGAAATAAGAAAAGAAATTATCACTAAAAACAAATTAAATAAATAGCATGCTTAAGAAAACTACAGAATTACCACCTACCACTTCCATTCAGGAACACTACATCCTACATAATTTGAAGGGCTGCGAAAATGCTATAATTTTGATTAACTGTTTATAGCCAAGTTACGTACAATTCAAATTTTGACGCTAGTGAAATTTCACCATGTATCTGTTATAGGCCTAAGGATCTAAACAAAGAATTACGAATATCTTTGACATCGAATGTCAGGGAAATATTCTAGAGATAATAGATAACAATCCGTATACTCCCTAAGTCATCTGTATTCTACACTTCTGGGTGAAGGGTATATAAATCTTCTGTAAAGGTGATGCTTTCCTTGATAAGCAAGTAGTTGTTTTTGCAAACTACAGCACTTAAAACAAAAACACCATGAGTGCTCTATGCTCATATGACAGATACTTGCAAGCAAGAAAAGAAGCAATATTTTACAATGTGTTTCCCTTAAATGCATCTAGACAGTATTTTATCATGCCGAATGTTGACTTGCAGCTTAGGCTTTTCATTTACTACGCATATTGTAAAGCTCAACAAATATCTGCCAGCTCTTCATTTGCATTAAACATCTCAAAGTATAATAAGTTTTTGCCCATATATCAAATCGAACGAAGTCCGATTTATTATACTTCTATGAGCATAAGATTATAAAGCTTTGCCAACTTCTGTACAATAATTTTCACAATTGTTAACACAGTAAGCAAGACCTTGTAGTACTAGTTTTCACATGATGAGAAACATGTAGAAGGAAATTAGCAAGACAAAGTAGTAGCTGAGTCAAAAATGG
>MKEJ01080218.1:15000-36916 GCA_001753735.1 Embelia ribes | reverse complement strand
CTTTTTTCTTTAAAACTGAAATCATGTTTAAATATTTTTGACTCTTGCTTCTAATAGTGCACTTTTTAAATGAGAGTAAAAATTAAAATTACAAATTATAGAAGTTCTTAGTTGCTGAAAGGGGGACAAAAAAATTCATAAATTACTCCATTTCAACGTTATGATATTCTAAATGGTGATCAAATGTTTTACTTGCAAACAAAATAACGCAAATACATAACATATGCGATGTCAAAAATATAAAATCTAGTAGCCATCAATTTTGAAAATCAATTGATTCAAAGATGATAGGCGGGAATTTTCGTGATACTCTATGTAATATCTAAATTGGACTCGATCATTATATAGTATTTTTGTGCATCTCTTCATTTGCTCGTGGTTAAAAATTTTTAATACAGGTTATTTATTATGTTAGAAGTAACATAATTTTTTTGCTGCATATTCTTAGTATTAAATTATTAATTAGGATGGAAGTTTACAAATTTTAATTATGCAAACCACGTTCATCCATGTAGTATGTTAGTTGTGAGATGTCGATGTGAATCATTAAGGTTTTTAATTAGTGCGAGATATTGTTTATAATATTCACCTTAATTACTTTTGTCCCTTCTTTCCATAAGGTATGCGATTGGTGTTTGAGTTAGATAAATTATTAACATGAAAATACAGAAAACAGAGAGAAATATGCTTTCAAGAGTAGGGACAGGTGGATAAATTATAACAATATTTAAATAATTGAATATATCTGAGTTATAATGGATGAGAGAATAAGTCCCTTCAAATTCTTTATAAAATCTTAAGTTTTTGTTATTTTTATTAGATAGTTAATTTTTTAATTTTTGATATGCGTTGATTTAGATTTTTTTTTTTTTTGGCAAAAAGGGCTTACCCTTCTTTGGTTTAAACAATTCTAAAAATTAATTGCAATTTTATTTAAATAAAAAGGGTAATTTTTTTGTCGTAAAAAGGTGGAAAATTTGGTGGAATTGGTGCTTTTAAAGTATAATTAGATTAGACAAATAAAATTTCAAGTTTTTAATAAAATTTTGTTAGATAATTAAGTTTTTAATTTTGAAATATAATTTTTTGTGGACGATAGTTTTATCCTTCATTGGTTTAAGCAATCCTTCAAATGAGTCCTAAATTTGTTTACCGTAGAGGAATATATAATTTCTCGTGTAAAGGGTTATTTCTTGGTTTGTTCTCTCATTAATAACTCGATTGTTTTTAGGTTGTAGTAAAAAGAACAATGCTTGTAATGAATCCATTAACCAAGAAACATATACATTTTTGCCATACACACCACAATAAATATAATTTTCCTGAAAAACCTACCAGTGGAGGAAGATCTTCCATGTAAAAGAGGGAGCCGGAAAAGGTTCTTCGGCATAAAATTATGGAAATACAACTTGGTCGAGGATATCAAACACCTTATCCAACTCTTCAACTTTTAGTCCACCCTATAGACCAGAGGTAACATGCATATACTTCAATGATCCGACATATTTTATATAGCAACAGAAAAGAATATCGATAGGACAAGAAATTTTTCACTCAATTCTCAAGGTCAAAACACACACACACGGCCACACCATAGGTCTATTTCAGCTAAAATTAGGCAAAGCGCACACAAAGCATTTATCCTTCTGCAGATGTTCGGTATCTGTGGGCTCGGGAGATCAGAGGTAATACCTACATTACGTAGTTCAAACATTTATATAGCAAAAGAAAGAAATGCATT
Organism: Embelia ribes; assembly: GCA_001753735.1. Lineage (NCBI taxonomy): Eukaryota > Viridiplantae > Streptophyta > Magnoliopsida > Ericales > Primulaceae > Embelia > Embelia ribes. The sequence continues at coordinate 35,175 of MKEJ01080218.1, read as the reverse complement.
TACTGAAGACAGAAGTCCTTTGGCTTCTTAAACAATCAAGAATTCAGAACGAATGAGATCTACAAGGTCGAAAGCCTGCAATTGAAGAATCATCCAGACTCATCAACTAATAATATCGGAGACAATTAAAATTTGCCGAGATGTTTATAAAGCTGAAGCTCTAAAGGGCAAGTAGCACACACCAAAAGGCTATCACGTAAAGAAAGATATCCTCAAGTATGTAAAATAAAGTACAACGTTCCATATGAGAATGCACACGATTTTCTTACAAAGCACGGCTATGGATAAAATTAAAATGCCAAAAAGAACTCACCCAAAATCATTGCTATAATAAAAATAAACAAAGGCCGTGTAGGAAAAAGCAGAAACACATTCCTAGGCTCCGGCCACCACTCAATCTAGCTCTGCTATACATCTTCCCCAGTTCAGATTCTACTTCTACAAAGACTTCCTTTTCTAAACATTATTTCTACAAAGATTGAAAATCAACCAGCTACAATTTAGAAAGAAAGCTTCCACCTTCAAACATCACTCTTAAAAGGATGAACGGCCATCCTTTTATCGGCACTTTCAGTTATAGATAAATTTAATTTTCTATCTACAAAACCCGTAAATGTAAAGCACCCAAAAGTATAGGTAAAAAAAAAAAAACACATTATTTATTCAGTAAAGAACGCAAATCTCTGTATAATTTACCCAAGCAAGTCACTGAAAAAGTTGGGATTTCGACTCGTGGGGTTCACTCCCATTTGCCTCACCAGAGCATCCTTTTCAAGGGCATCTTTGAGATTTGGACCTTTACTCATTTGTGTCAGGGGCACAACCGTACTCACACTTGCATTCGACAAACCAGTCATCATACTCAAATCATCCCCATTACTAGAAATTGTCATGTCAGTATATAGAGACATAAGATCGGGCAATTTACTAGAACCACCTGAACCTTGGTTTATATGTGGAGCATCTTGAGTTAGGTCAAGAAGACCTTCCAGTTGCTTGAACGGGTCCACACTTGGAGCAGTGGATACTTCTGACAACACATCACCCAAGTCAAGCAAGTCCGGAGGCGGCTGATGCGGTAGCACAGGTGTTTTCTCTCTGGAAGGTTCCGCAAACTTAACCGCCGTTGGCTTTGGGACCCGATGGCTGGTAGAGGCCTGTCTCTTCTCGGGTTTAGATGGACCCCCAAACAGAGAGGCAGCAAGCTTCTGCTTTTCTTCGGAAATAATCTCAACATGGGAATTTCTTGCCTCATATGAACTATTGTTTCTTATCGTAGAGTTTGCATTGCTCGCCATATCAGATTGAGTAACACCATTGACAGGCTGCTGAGAACTCGAGCTCGAGGCTGATGATGGAGATGAGGAATAACTTGGTCGGCCCCACTTTTTTTGAACGCCATCGAGTCTTAGCTTGAGTTCTGACGAGCTGGCATCAGACACAGTCGGGAGCAGTGAAGTTTGGGGGGATTCCCTTGGATAAGAAGGCTCTGGTATTAGAACAAGTTCACTAGAAGACAACAAGGAAACAGGCTGAGTCATCGTAGGGACCACGGGTTTCGGAAGTTCGTAGGCCTCGAACCGAAGAGAATGAGATAATGTTTCAGAGTGGATTTGGTTCCCAAACCTAGAGATGTCCAAAACTCCCGCTCGTTCATTCTCGGGTATATAGGGCTGGGCCCCCTTCTCAATTGACTGTTGGACATAATCGTTGAGGAATGGAAGATCTGTATCAATCTATAAAGGGTATACATATCTATTAGCTTAAAATTATAAAGAAAAAAAAATGGTGCCATTGCACAAAAATAATCAAGTCTCTACCAAGGAACAAATTTTCATTTCGAGGAAGTGCTTTAGTCTGGGCAATGGAAAATTTTCAGAAACACAATGGAAACAGAGAAAAAAATAGAAGAATAAAGAACCCCCTCCTCCCAACCCAATAAATAAAAAAAAAACGTCACCACCCACTCACCCACCCACCCCCAAATAGAAGTAAAACCGTATTCACATAAATTACACAAAAAATGTATATTTATGCACGCAATAATGTTACTTAGGGACAAACTAATTGTGCAAGTTTAGTAATTGCAGAACATGAAAACAGTTTTAATTAACAAGCTATAATCAAATTAGTAAAAAATATATATTACAAAAGAAAATTTTTATAGACATATCACACCAATAATATATATCATGATATGGAAATGTTACGAGAAAGAGCTTCATTTCCATGAAAACATTGGTATATCGCTAGACACGCATGGCAACTCCATGTTTCAATGGAAAATTAAATTTTTTAAATTTCTACTACGCCCTTGTTTTCTTTCGGTGCCACTGGAAAACAAGAGGTTTTGGCATTTCAACACAACATTTAGATCCATGCTTGCTACAATAGAGAATGCAATATCAATAAAGAAGTGAACCTCAATATCTTCACAACTTGCGTCGACTGGCATTATGCACTCAACAGCATAAGCATCCAAATCAATAAGTGCTTGAAGTTCATATGCACGTTGCTGCAAATCGGTTGAGTGAGATGCTGATAGTTCTTCAACCAATGATTGACACTGCAACAAGCAAAGAGTCAATGGTCCAATCACTTCTATTCATTGATAAATGAAAAGCAAAACAAAGTTGTGTTCTGATTAAAACAGATAGAAACACATAAATCTTGAAAGTTACTGGCATTGCATATCATAATAACGAAGCGCGCAACCAAAAATTTTAATCTTCTCCGTAACTCCAAACTGAAAAGAATATTACTAGCTGATGTGAAATACCGAACAAAGATGATAATCATAAGATGACAACTTCATTGTGAAAACCATAACCACAAAAACCCAAAGGTAATTACAATAATGGAAAGAGAGCATAATCCTTGCAGTTATCAGTTAATTAAAATATCATAGCAACAGAATAATTCTAAGCATCGTAGTTACAAAATGGTCAAAGAAACAAAGATTAAGACAGCTGTTGGAGCAACCTACCTCAGGCAGCATGTCCACTTTTCTTCCAGCTGCTTTCTCAAAAGCGTATATTTTCATAAGTGCTGATAGTACATATGCCTTCAAGGAAGCAACAAAAATGGAAAAGAAAGAGAATAAATGCAAAACCCCAAGTTTAATTGACGGGAACATGGAATAAGAACATAAACGGTATGAAAACCCGAAGAAACAACTACTACAATTATATGATCAAGTTGTTAGCCAGAACAAAGAGAGTAGGTATTTCCATTTTGCAATATTTGAGATAAGTAAATCAAGACTAGTAATCAATTCAGACTTATGTTTGAGGTACAAAACCGTGTATCATGTATAAAGAAAAGAGCCGGGAGGGGGGGCCTAGATCCGCCTCTTACTTACCTTACCTTCTCTGACTAGCTAGTTTGGTTGGTATCTATGGATACCTCCTTTTCGGCTCATACATAAAGGCCATCTTTGAGTTCGCTGCTAAACGAAGACGGGAAGGGATAGCTGAGGGGGGCAAAAAGATCGATTCGGTTTGGACGCTCATCTCAGACAGCTGGTAAGGCTGACAGAGACCGTTTCATCGTCAGAAAATTGGGAACTCCTATCCCGAGGTAAGAAAGAATAGACGACCTACTAAAGACAGATCGTCAAATGGCGACGTATATAAAGAAGTGGCCGGTTCCTCACAAACTGAATTGCTTTCTCGAGTTGCTGTTGCCGAAGCTGAGCTTGTTCTCTCCACTCTTGCTGCTTTCTTTGCTATTGCTTCTGTTGAATGGTTGAGGGATGAAGGGCGAGTACAGTCTCTTGATCCTCTATACCAGCCCGACTTGGGCATTTAGCTACGAGAATAACTCATCCCCTTTGATCCCGCTCGAGTGGGAATATAGGAAGCTAGGGAGCTAGGTGAATACCCCGATGAGACCCTTCTATACCGATTCTTAGCTGACTTCCTTCTTCTTCTTCCCTTGGGACTTTAAGGTGAGTTAAGACCGATCTTTCGTGATGAGGACTCTTTCACTCCGCAAGACGTCTTTCTCCTTTAAGAGGGCATACTCTCATCAATAGCTGCAATCCGTAGAGCCTGAGCTAGTCTTATACCGTTCCCGCCCTACGACTAGTAGTTCGCTCACTCCCTTGAGAGAAAGAGACAATTTCCTGCTGGCTACTTTCTCTCTTATTTCGTAGTCGACGCGGATACCTTCTTTAATATAAGTGAAGACAGGCGAAGGGCTTCCTTCTCCCGATCTGCTAGTACTTAGCAGCAGCAACTAGTAGGAGCAGCAGCCAGTGCATAGAAAGATTCACATTGACAGCCTTTAGTTTCGTAATTGTATTGCCATTTCACTACCTCATAGAAAGAGTCAGATTCTTTGGGGCGGCTATGAGGCCTTTGTGTCTAGTGCTTACCTCCCGCTCTCTATGCTAAGAGAGAGATTTGCATTGCCAGTGCCAAAGACATAAGATTGCCGAACTACCCTCCCGCTAAGAGCAATAGCAGATTATTTGAATTAAGCTCTCCCCTAGTCTAGTGTAATACAATCTTTATAAGAACAGAGAAATCAACGATTCTTCCTTTGCAAATGCCTTCCTGTCCGGCATGCTTTCCTGCCTTTTTGTTAATATAATAAGTCTAAGCTCATATATTGTGGAAATGCGGAGATAAGATCTCTTACCTTCTAATCTTATAGGTAGGCACTTGCCGTGCCAAGCCTGGAAGGCAGAAGAGAAGAAAGAGAAGGATGAGGCTACCGAGTCCCTTAGGCCTATCTAATCTAGTGAGGGTAGGAATGTATTTCCAAGAAAGTAGCTAGTTGCTAGGCGGGTGGGGTGACCGGAGAAGAAAGTTGATTGATCGAAGTGGTTGCTAGATAAGTTGATCCAGCAATTGATCTCTGTCAGTAGGTGAAATAGGGGATTGATCCATTTAATCAATGATTTGAGCGGGACTGTTCGAGCGAGGACGAAGAAAGGATCATATTATCTTCCAAGCCATCTCTACGCTGTCTGCAACTTTGATATCTCATTACTACCGATCAAGCTCAACCTGCCTATGGTATGCAAACCTCTAGATTGGAAGAGTGCCAGCCCGCCGGGTCAAAAACCTAGAACCCTGTCCGATCTATCAGGGGGTTACTTAAGTATGCCAACAGGGGATATATATGATCGTTACCGCCTGTTAAGTACCGGTAACATTAATAATTTTTATATAGATATTGGGTGCCAGGATAATTACGAGGATCTGTGTAATGTAATGAACAAGCTGCAGCGTCAGGCCTTTCAAATCAACAGTGATTGGTTGAAATATCTTCAAGATAATGAAAACAAATTTGTTGAAGAAGGTTTACTCATGCCAAGATTTCTAGCCTCTATTCATATAAAATCAGCCTCAATCTTACTTAGAAAGTTTCACATGATGGATAAGGTTATTAACCAATTATGTAGCTTTACCGAATTGTTACATACTTTATGTAAGAACATACAGCGTGCTCGTTATGAGAAATTGATTATCAGGCTGGCAGAAGCCTACGATGGTTATAATTTTTATTTGCCGGCCTTTCTCGACTTCCGAGGTCGAATCTACCGCAGTGGAATCTTACATTTCCACGAGCGTGATCTAGCAAGAAGCCTTCTCGTCTTTGCGGATGAGGGTATCCAAAAGACTATTGACAATAATACGCTTTTCACCGCTGCAGCCTTCCATTACCAGTCTTTCGTCTCTTTCGATGATGCATTAAAGTGGTTTGATGAAAAGTTATTGCAGATCAGTGATCCACCTATCGTGGTAGCTCGGGGGGCAAAACGCCCCTTTCAGTTCCTCGCCCATATAATTGGAATGACCACCAACGCTAACATTCTTGCGAGCATCCCTATTACCCAAGACGCATCAGCGAGTGCATATCAGATCATGAGTTACTTTTTGTTGGATGAAACCATGGCTAAGAGAACTAATCTCATCCCATCTTCGGATGGAAAAATCCAAGATGTTTATTCTTTCATCCTCGAAGAGCTCAAAGAGTTCATGAATGTAGAACTGGGGGGGGATCCTCTATCAAGTATAGTTAGCAAACACCTCACTCGTAAGATGGTCAAAGGTATCTTTATGCCTATTATCTATGGCAAAACTTTAATGAGCACGGCCAGCGATCTAAAAGACCATCTCTCTCACCACATCACTCATAAGGAATGCTTCACAGTTGCCTCTCTCTGCTTTCAGTTCTGGAAGACGAAATATCATAGCATGGAATGCCTGATCCGGTTGATCCGCCATATAGGCTGGATCGCGTCAGCTAGGGAAAGCCCAGTTTTCTATAAAGTTCCTTACTTTACCACGGTACAGGATTATATGATAATGGAGGCCATAAATATATGGGTATATGATCGACTTCATAAGAAGAGGCGTCGGGTTACTCTCAGAGTTTCTTCTTCTAAGAGAGATCGTAGGAAGACTGAAATCTCTACCTTCGTAAACTTCATCCATCAGAAGGATGCCAATATTGCAATGAAAGTAGTAGAAGATATGCTGGATAAAGGTGCTCCTATATACACAGTACACGACAACTTTATAACTACAGCTTCATATTGCAATTATATACCATATCTTTATAAAAATGTAATTTGTGAAATGGGCCCTCCACTTTCAATCCTCAACGAGTTCATCTATATGAATGTTATTCAACCTATTGTAAAAAGGGATTATTCAGAAGGACCTACTGAGGGTGATTTTGCCAGTCAGGTAATCTCAAAAGAGACGCTTCATTATTACTTAAAGGCAAATGTTCCTGAGAACATAAGCAAGAAGATGATGGCAACTTGGGAAGAAAGGATCTCGGGAATACTTACCTCTTACGAGAACTATACTCGTAATGTATGCGGTGATTTTCAATCCCGTAACCCTAAGGATTGTTGGCTAGCTCATGAGCAAAAGTGGAATAAATTCATGTTAAATATAAATAGTGGGGATGATAATCCCCCATACTGCGTACACTATTAAGTATGAAGAATAAGATGATGGCATACACCACAGACAGGGCAACTACTGGACAGTTATTGAATAGCTTGTATCACAAGATTGAACGAACAACACACCAAGATCCGCATCCAGGGTTAATCATTGCTTCACATCACTTCTTCGAGCCTTACCCTCTTGTTAACGATATTTTCCTACTCTGTCTTGCGACCATGGATCTGTTAATCCAGTTTGCTTACCCATCCTTATCTGGTTACGGTAAGTTCACAATTTCCTTTACCATGAAGCGATCTTACGGAGAGGAGATCTCATTTACGCTAGGTCATGCTATCCCCTTGACTTATGAAGATTGTAAGTTAATTCCAATGAGTGAGGTCTATGCTCATATATCTCGATATATTATGAAATATTCCGAAATCTACGACGGAGATTATATAGTTCGACTCATGATCCGAGTCTATATGGATGGCAAAAAGATGGATAGGCCATCCCTATCTTCAGAGGAGAGAAATAGCTCACTTTCTTCAATCATTCAAGCCGGATTGAGTGAGATCGATCCAATAATAGCAAGAGAGATCCGAAATAGTAAGCGTAGCTATCCAACCCATATCACAGCACTCAAACCATGTCACACTGAGTTGAAACCATTCATGGTAGCCGATACCGAGACAATACTGATCGATAACGTTCATAAGCCTTATGCAGCTGGTCTCTTGATGGTTCGTCCCGGTGAAGAGATCTATGATATTATGATTGATACCTACTTCAGTGAGGACTACTCAATAATCTTGGATTCCTTTGAAGAAAGGAGTACTAAGGTACTTTATGACTTGGTATTAAGGATATCAACGATTGTTAGACAAGAACAATCTTCTTTAACTATTTACTTCCACAACTTCTCTAGATTCGATGGAATTCTCTTGCTTAAGCACCTAGCATGTCATCACAAGAGCTACAAGCTAAAACCACTGATGAGGAACCATAGGCTTTACGAGTTAGCTGTCTATTCTGGTAAGAAGATGTTATTCTGCTTCAGAGACTCCTTGAATCTACTCCCTGGCAAACTTAGCGCCCTAGCTAAGAATCTATGCCCGGTTCTAGGCCCGAAAGGCTCTATCCCATATGAAGAGGTGACACTGTCAAATCTGTCAAGTATGAAAACAAGCTTGTTAGACTATATGAAGCAAGACATCCTTCTCCTTGGAGGTGTAATGCAAAAAGCTCAAGAGATATATTGGAAGCTGTACAAGGTGGACATAGAAAGCAAGATAACCCTTTCCTCACTTGCTCTAAGCATCTTTCGTATGAAATACTACGATGCTTCTAATTGGCCAATCCACATCCCAAACAAGAATGAAGACAGCTTTATAAGGCGTGCCTACTACGGTGGTCATACAGATACATACAAGCCATATGGCGAGGACCTATACTACTACGATGTGAACTCTCTCTATCCCTTTGTAATGAAGGAATTTCCAATGCCTGGTGGTGTTCCAGTCTGGCATGGAAATCTGGAAGGCAAGGACTTAGATAGCATCTTTGGCTTTATTGAGGCATATGTGGTATGTCCGAAGACTATCAAGAAGCCCTTTCTACCCTATCGAGACAAGAATAACACTCTCATCTTTCCAACCGGGGAATTTGTTGGAGTGTACTATAGCGAGGAGTTAAAGTATGCAAGAGGCCTAGGCTACACTGTGCTCCCAATCTCAGGCTACCTCTTTGAGAGGATGGAAAGCCCATTCAAAGACTTTGTTAGCTCACTCTTTGAGAGCAGGTTAGAGGCAAGGAAAGAAGGTAATGAGGCAATGGCCTATGTGTACAAGATCCTTATGAATTCGCTATACGGTAGATTTGGTATTAACCCTAAAAGCACTATAACCGAGGTCTGCGATGAAGATCGATACAAAGATTTGATCAGGCATAGTGAGTTGATATTCGGTGATATGCTTAGCGAGAACAACTACATCGTTGCCTACCATAGCAATACCGATAAGGGCCCAGATTATTGGAACCCACCGAAGAACTCTGCTGTCCAACTAGCTGCTGCGATCACTGCCAGTGCTAGGATACATATGTACCCTTATATCTCAAGAGAGGACTGCTACTACACAGACACAGACTCTGTTGTGCTTGGTCATCCACTACCAGAGGAATTGATTTCAACTTCTGTCTTAGGTAAGTTTAAGCTAGAGGACAGAGTAATGAAAGGATACTTTTTAGCACCGAAATCCTATTTCTACATCGCAATAGATGGCACCAATGTACTCAAGTACAAGGGACCAGCGAAAAATATGGTATATCCAGAATGGTTTGAGTCACAGTACGCGGACCCATCTCGTACAGAACTGGTACCGGTGGAAGCCAACTTCCGGATTGATTGGCACACTCTTAACATCATCAAGAAAGACACATTGGTCAGGCTTGGGATTAAGCTGGGGACCAAGAGGATACCAGTATATCACAGAGATGTCTGGGTTGATACTTATCCAATTGATATCATAGACTTGTCTAGCCTAGATCACATTGGAAAACAAATAATCAAATCACTAAAGAATGATGTAATACAACTACAGACTGAAAATAAGATTCTCATTGAGAAATTATCTCAGAAGGAAAGAGAGATTGCCGAGAGATACAAAGAGAAGAAATCACTCTTTGATGATAAGAAGAATACAGATAAAAGCATGCACACTCAATCCACTGAAGAAGAAGAAAGAACAGAGGTGACTAACCCTACATTAGACGAGAAAACTAAGACTGACGAGAAGATACCTAACCAGGAGATACCTAAGACAGACAAGGAGAAACCTCCTTGAAACACATAGACAATCTATAATGATGAAACACATAGACAATGGATTGAATTGATAATGAAGAAGCGCATCAAAGACCTAAGCACCTCTGAAAAATGCTGTGACCATAGCATCCCAAGTAGGAATGGTTTTATGGCGTAAGCAATGCATGTAAGAGCAGCACCTGTCAATGATAATGGAAATTGACGAAGGCACAAAGCCTCACTTCTGGCTCTATCTCCACATCTTGGGATGAGCTTTTCCAGCCCATAACTGCTTCCAAAGCCCACTATCCTGACTACCCAAATGAGATGATTGAGGCTGGTCTGCATCTTGAACTTCTTTGGCTACCGCATACCCCGACTTCACCGTGTAATTGTTTAAGTCAACCCCCTTCATCAGGTCAGGAAGCCAGAGCAGCTCCATTTCAAAAAAAGCAAGATGAGCCGGGGGGATAAAGTGCCATCCCATTCACAGGAATGAAGCATCCGGAGCTTAGAGACAAATCGATGTTTTTCTTCAATCCTTTGGTTTCCAGCTTCAAGCAAAGTGGCTGTACCAACCAAATCAATCGACGAAGGTCAAGTCGCTTTCCCTTATTCCCGCGAGTAAACTACCCCGCTCCTTGCTTGGATAAATGCAACAACCATTCCATTCCGTTCTATTGCCCACGCTTACTTACGTTTAGCTACTGTGACTCGGGAATCCAGGCAGGCAGCTAAGGGACTACTTGACCATAGTTCCAAACTAGGAGCTAAAACTCAAGGAGATATTCTCTATAGAACTCAGTTCCCTGGTTACTTGCTCTCCAAACCCCCTGAACAACAGGTCCCACCCGCGCTGCTTGCCTGCTTGTTCTGCCCTCGCTTCCACATCTACTTAGCAAATCTACTTAGCTTCGTTGCCTGCTCTCCGGGGAAAGCTTTCATGTAATAAACAGGTAACGCTCCCCCGGTTTAGGAGAGTTAGGTTCTCTATATTATTAGAAAGCTAGCTACCAAAGAACTAGAACATCACTCACTACAGGCAAATAGGAAAAGCCAGCCCACGCTTTAGCTAATGAGGCAGGCAAGCTACCTAGTGTTCCAAAGCTACAAGGGTGTTCGCATCTCGTTATCATAACGGCTTCTACATAACGGCTGTGTAGCTGCCGTAGCAGCCCCTTAATGTCACACCTCACACGAGACCTAAAACTAACGATTGAGTTAAGATAAATGGCCATTGGAGATGATGGCAGCTGATTCACTACTTTTTTCCTCAACTTCTCATATCCGCAGAACGTAGATCGGAAACCGCTATGCCATAACAGCAAGGCTCATTCGCACCTGTCTCGTTCGCTTTCGCTCAAGTAGCCTACCGCCCCTTGAACATCGTACCTTGCTCGTTGGCCGGCTCATCTGTGCTTGTGATCTCCTAAAACATGGGATTCCCGACCTCCCACTTACCGTCGATTACCGGATTTGCTTACACGGTGGGATTTTCTCCTGCCTGCCTTCCCCCGGAAGTAACTTCGCTACCTTTGTGGATCCAACATGTCTTATACCCAAACCTGATCCATAAGAAGTGACTAATCAGGCTATTGCTTCTGTCTTCAAAGCTACGCTCCTACTTCACTCGAGCAGCAGATTCTCTAACAGTAACAGCGGATTCGTGCAGCGTATTCTTGCTAACAAACGAGAGCGCTTCCAAGCACAACGCTGCGAAAATCATTCGTTCTATCTTTCCTGAATTCGATGGGGGGTCCAATGTGAAGTGAGATTGCCCAAGAGCTGGGGTCGTCTCTGTGCCTACCTAACAAAGGAGGACAAGTAGCCCCTCGTTTTGGGTGAGTATACTCGGGAGTCCAGATCAGCCTATCTGCGACTGCCACGGGAGGGAGGTCCACCTTCTTGATTTCATCCCACCCCTAAGCCCGTCACTCACTAAAACCCAGGAATCGTCCCTCTTTAGGAGTCAGAAGTCCTCTCTCGCCAGTCTCGGTCAATTGAATCTGACTGAGCTTGCTTTGCCTATGCTTCAGCGTCCTTGCCTTTCCTATTCTTTTCTCTGATTATTGAACTGGTATCTGAAAGACAACAAAAGGAGGGTAGGAATAATCTCCTAATTTAGGTCTCTTCCTCTTCTTTAATGGATGGGAACACATCGAATGAAAAGGATGGCGATTCCTTCTTGAAAACAGTATATTCAGTTTTTTATAAAATAATAAAATAATAACATCGAATCAATTCCTATTCGAAAAGAGGATTTCATCATACCTGGCTTTCCTAACCTTACAACTGAAACTGAGACTTTATCAAGCTGGAAATAGGGAACTTTTTTTTGGAACTGCCTTTGATCTTAGGCTCGCAGCTACTAGGTGCGCACCCTTGAAACTAGCCCTCTTTTGGGGCACAGGGATTGAAAGACGGCTTTCGGAATAGGCTTTTTGGTACTAGCTTGAGGAAGAGAAGGGATTGACTATTCATATATAAATATATAATTAAGTTAAGTAATGGCTTGTGCTAAAGGAACTGACAGATGCCATGCCACGATCTTTAGTATTCCTGCTATCCCAAAGAGCGGGGAAGGCTAGAAGGAAGGGATTGAGCGGGGTTCATTTGCAAAAGTTGGAGAATCCAACCTCCTGCTGCTGTCTGAACTGACACCTCTGCTTCAATACATAAGCTCCAGCTGAAGTGTAGCAGCTCCGTCCCATTCATCACTGCTTTCTGTTAATAAGAACCTCTTCTCGAAAAACCCGACGTGCTGGGCTCTCTCTCCATCCCTTGGTGGCATCCAAACTGGCCTGTTGGTCAGGTATTTATTAATTTCATCGCCCAGCCTTAATTGTCCTAACTGAAACCAGACTCTATGGAGTAACTGCTGATATGGCCATTGCCGAACTTAGCTATCCTCAAATTTGAAAGTAGATGCGATTGGCTTATCAGGTGGTATTTGGCTGCTTTGGAATGATCAGGAGGGGAAGGTGGAAGAGAGTCATTGGAAGCTTGAAGACGCTCGACTCTTAATTCTCAGGTGAACATTGAACAAGGCAATGTAATGGTCTATTCATCCCCCAGCAGTTCCTTTACCAGTTCCCTTTTAATTTAAATTTACCATAGGTAGCTGGCTGTGCCCTTGGCAATGCTTGTTCCTCATTGCTTTCCCGGGGATGGGAGTCCTTCATATGAGGATTCACCTCTGAAACTCGAAAGAAGGTCCTACCCTACGCCCGACAACAAGAATCGCCTGAGCCAATTAGCTGTTGCCGACCGTGCTTCACTCCACCTCGCTTCCTTCCCCATTGCCTACTCATTGACCAGTGACTTCGGCATCGAGACACTGACTCCCAGATCAGCTAACCACTCTTTGTAAGGCAGAGCAACTTTCTGATCCCCAATGACAATATCGTCACCAGTGGGATTGGGGGCTATGAGTTGAACTGACAAAATGGAATAAACAATCAAGACCTGGCTCAAGGCTAACCCCTCTACACTCAGGAACGGGAAAAGAAGAATAAGTAGGACAGGCTCGAGGTCAATTCATTCTTTTAGGAGAGATCCCACCCCCTTCTTTAGCGCTTGTTCGTAATATAATACTTCCTTCTCGTTCTCGGTGAAGGAATCGGAGCTGCTATATAATCAGCATCTTACTCTTTAACGGCAAGCTCAGCAACGAGAAGTTTTCCTCTGCTGGAAAGCAGTCCTTCACGGATATGGGAGCTTACTCCGCTGTTGCTGGTTTAGTAAGCTAAGCTCCTTTATGATTATGAAAAAGGAATGGATAGAGAGGAAGGCTGGCTTTCTTTCTCTTGGTGTCAACATAGGAATGGGAGCAGTTTGAATGGATGCCTTTTTCCCTTGTTGAATCAGCCAAGTCAGTAGCCTTTCTTTTATGAGGGATTGCCTGTTGATGCAAGGAATAAGGGCTGGCTTGATGCCAAGAAGAAGCTGGTGGAGGAATAAGGGCTGCTAATTAATCTTCAGCACAGTAGTACCTATTAGGCAAATGGGATTTCTCTTTCCTAGGCTCAGGAGCGTAGTAAGAGGTCTTTGGTGCGTGAATGCTTGACTTAGAGCTTGAACTAGGGGCAATCCAGCAACCATTTCAACTGGATACCATCAAGAGGGCAAGAGAGGAGGAGCCGATGAAATTATTTCGGAGTTCTTCCCCACTGACGTCTAAGCTCTCAAGGACTCGGATTAGTCAACAGGAATGAAAAAAAAGAAAGCTGGTAGCTCGAGCGAATCCTATTCTGGGAATGAGTTCGGCCCAGCCATAATTCTATGGTTTGAATCTGTAAGTTAGTACCAGTCTTGGTTGAGGTAGTTACCATGCCATCTTCACTATATGATAGGACTTCCTAAGCACAAGCACTACGTAAGTAAACTAAGCCTCAAATCGGAATTACCGCTTATTCTAGAATAGGGACAACGTAAACCCCGCTATACCTATTCCTTCAATGGGGGATGGTACGTCCCTCTGATCGTATTCCTTTTACCTTTTCTTCACAATGGAAGAGAGTTTTCTTTCAGGTGACGAAGTGGGGAAATCATCAATGCGTCTATAAGATAGAGTTGGTACATCTGTTCTACCATAGAGTAGTTCCTCTAACGATGCCTGAATGCTACTTTCGCCTAGTCGGTGAAGCTGCGTCCTCGCCTCTTCTCTTGGTGGCATTTCCCTTGGCTTCCATCACATAAGATGTCAGCAATCCTTCAGTCAATGGAATCAGTAGCTACCAAAGCCCCTTTCTTTGCCTTGACTCCCACATCAAATGCTGCTTACCCCCAAAGCCTTATAACTGCTGGCTTTACTACAGGCAAGTCCCAAGCAATTACTAAACTCCAAGCTACTCATGCCAAGCAGCTAACTTCGAGACAACTAAGGGCAAACTTCGAGCTAGAACTAATGGATTAGCATTAATAGTCAGTTCCCCGGGGGGATTTCTTTCCTATGCTTACTGGCTAAACAGAGTTGTCTTCCACACGTGCACTGAAACCAGAGTCTGCTACTCGCCTTAGGCAAAACCCTTCAAGTCAGGGACCCATATTCACAGAAGTGAAAGAAGCCCGCATTCCCACTCTTCTTTCCCCCTATTGCTAGGCAATTATTGTTAGAATCTCTCCTAGCAATAGGGGCCTCGCATTAGTTTCTTCTTTGGCTACTTTCCTTTTCTTTAGTTTCTTCTTTGGCTACTTTCCTTGCTTTGGTATCAAATGATTATTTCTGTTTAGCAAAGAACTATAGGATTGATTATCATCCTCATTAGTTGTGAATGTTTTGACCTTTCCATCTTTATCCAAGGAAATATATCTTTCTAAATGAATAAGAAATAATGACTTTCCTGGTCTTAATATCTCTACATTCCCTACCAGAGACAAGTCTTCCAATAGCTGAAAGATAGGTGCTGGGCAGAAGCCCTTCGATTGCTCGTTGGATATACCAAAAAAGACATAGTGGTTATATCGTGCGTATTTAATGTATGGAAAGCCTTTCTCAAATTCCCTATCCAAGTCATCCAAATAATAGTTGAATAGTGGTGTTGTCGAAAAGGTACAAGGATGGATACCCCTTTCCTGAGACCAATCATTTCCACTATTATCTAAGATAGGCATAGAAAGAAAGTATAATAGTAATGAATATATACCCTCATCTTTGACTACAGAAAGGCGGAGTTTTCTCAAAAGACGTGAACGATCAATCGTCGACATAGATTTGTATAAATCTATAACAAAAAGAAAATCTACCTTAGGCCATTCATCAGCAAATCTATCGAAGAAAGATTTCAATTTAACCCCCTTTTGAGAGCTAAAAGAGGAAGGGTGAAAGAGACCGCAATCCGTAAATATTCTATTTATAAGACCACCAAGAGCTATATCCACAATAATGTCCTTTGGTTCAATAAATAAAGGGAAAGTATCCCGGGGTAAGCCAGGTATATTCGATTCCTTCTTTTTGAAAAGGTAAAAGGTAGAGAAGCGGAAGGTTCCGCTTAAGATGGCATAATTTACTTTCCCAACCGTTAGATTATCAATTATTTGATCATCGTAATGAGAACAGATAGAGTGAACCAGATCAATTTCTAGAGTTAGCCGGTGTAAAGTACAATCTTTTAATGTGTAAATTTTTTGCTCCTTATCTATCCACCTTTCCCTATCAGTAGAGTAAGAACGTTTATCCATTATTTGACTTAAGGAAGAACTCACTCTTGGAAGAAAAGACGAACTATGAGTATAAATAAAACTACTCTTATAATGTGTGCCTATCATAATCATCATCATCTTATAACTGTATATTTATTCCACCTGAATCGTTAGGAACTATACCGATCGCTAGAAAGAAAGCAACCATCACACCTAAACCTACAGCCTTAAGCACATTGCCGCTAGCTGGGATTGTTATCTCCGCAAAAGGATGCTCATTCTCCATGGCCGACATCACCGATGCAGAAACGTCGTTTCTTTCAACAAAACCAACCCTACTAAAGTTAGGCGCATTATAATTCTTATTAAAAAATGGCTCATACGAGTCAAAAGGAGCGAACAAGCTGCTATCGGGGGAATGATCGGCAGAGCCTGGCGCAAACGCGTACCAGACAGTACAACCAATGCCCAAGCTGACCAGAACCAAGAAACGCCCATACCTACCGTCATAATGAGTAATTACCTCCACCAATATTTTAGTAAACCCTTCGTTGACCAAACCACGCAAACCAGCCCCGATACTGCTAAAAGAAAACATCAATCGGTCTGAAAGAGGTTTGCTATTATATGATAATCCTAGATTATTACTTATAAAAGACAACCTATCAAAGGATTCAGGTAACTTCAATTCTTTAATTAAGAACTGAGGCTGACCTGGAAGAAAGCGAAAACCTAATCCCATACGAATGTTATACGACTGGAATGATTCCATCAAATGTTGAGGGAGCTCTATAAAGGGAGCTCGTATTTTCTCACTAATAGACTGGCTCCAAAGAGAAGAATATGTCCTACTGTGTAAGAAACGATGAATGGCATCACGATAACGATAACCATAAGACGAAGGTTGCACTTGACTTGTAGAAGAAGACGAAGGTAGCACTTGACTCGTAGAAGAAGACGAAGGTTGCACTAGACTCGTAGAAGAAGATGAAGAACTACCAGTGTGGTCCTCCAAAGTAAGCTTTTCGAAGTCCTTACATAGAGCAAACATTTCTAGGTTGTTCTCTAACTCATTTAAAAAACGGTACCAGCGTTGCATTGTTTTATTTTATTTTAATCTTTAAAGTTAAAGTAAAACATTGGTTTTTCTCTGAAATTCCCTGGTTTAGTGTCAGAACTGCGATACCTTCGGTACAAAGAACTAGAAATGCTCTAGAAGTACGATACCTCCGGTACAAGAACTACAACAATACCTCCGGTACTAGAACAGCGATACCTCCGGATACCATGAGAATTCTAATTCAGTAGTCTCTACCACCGGAGTCTCAGTAGAATTTGATACTTAACACCAGCTATGAGAGGTTTTCGGCAACACTGCACCGAATACATACCGCTGGAGAACGGCATAGAATCGAGCTGCTTTTTTGAACTCTATCCATGGAATTTACCTAATGTGCCACTACCAAAGTATCAAAGTACTGATATCCCTCTAGTATTTTTACTAGAGAACGACTATAGTTTTACTCTAAAGGGGTACAATATATATAGAGTACTTTTTTCTTTTGAACAAGCCTGAAAAATCCTAATTTTTTGTCCTTTTTATTTGAGTTCATAATAACTGGCAGGTTTCATTAATGAAAAGAAAAGCGGAGGCCCGCCATCTGCTAGCATTGTGGTTTGGAATCGATTCTTTATCAATGGCACACCCTTTCTTTGAACCTTGTCAATGATCGAACTTAAAGATATGAACTGAGTGCCATTTGATGAGTAACTGAGAACAAAGGAGAGGGATATGGAAAGAATGAAGTAATGAAAGAGGAAGTCATTGCTAGTAGTAACGACTTGTCACGATCCATTGGTTCATATAGAATCCATGTCCTAGGTGTATCAAAAAACATTCTTTTCGCTAAGCGTATATAATAAAATAGAGTGAAAGGGTCCACCCTGAAGGGGGTACTAACTAACGAGTCCTCTCCGAACCGCAGGAGATAGTTGCCCATCATACGGCTCACCAACAACACTTGCCTCTATGGGGGGCTCGCTCCGGGCAGGTTCGGATCACTTACAATACACGGCTCTATGAAGGAAGGGGTTGCGTTAGGTGAGTTTGAAATATGAATCTTTTCCTGTTCGATGATAAATGCGAGAGGAAAAAGGAACCCATCTTTTTGACTGGGAAATGCGAGTATCTTTTGTCCACTTTCTCCATCCCCCTCTATAATATAAAATGAGAATTATAAAAAAAAAAGGAAGGCGAGCTTGCTTCTTATTCCCGTGTTTGATCTCTTCCATCTATGCCTCGCTCGTTGTCACCTATGTTGAAGAAAGGTTTTGAACCCTGTAAAGAATGAAGAGGGGCCAAGGATCTTCCTCTCAACAGTGCTTCTCGAGGCTCTACTCTCCCCCGTAAGGCCCCGTTAGCCTGGGCGAAGATGGGGATAAGGAGTAAGGATTGAAGCCCCCTTAGCTCTGCCAGGCACTAGACAGGGGTTAGCTCTGTAAATGTGTAGAGCCAAGTGTAGTGTGGTGTAGTAGTAGGCACTTCTAGGCCCCTTCCCGGCTACTGGATCACTCCAGTGCTTCGGGTACTACGGACCCTCTGCCATCCATTGCAGCAGAGCCCTTTCATGAGCGGGGGGGCTAAGCGCAGTTCTTTGAATCAAAGGTTGAATGAAATCGATTCTTTTTTAGATATCAAAATCTAAATCGGATAGGATAGATGGATGGATCTATCTTTCTATTCATATATATTACTATATAAATGGATTTATATAGTTAAGTAGCGTAGCAAGAAGCCCAAAATCCTTGATTTTGCCAGGAAAGACTGCACTGCTTTGGGCCCAGGAAGCGAAGGGAATGAGCTCGGCTGCTTCTCCTCCACACTTTTTTTTTTTTCGTGCCCGTTCCGCATGCGCTTCGCGCGCCATTGACGCTTTGCTCTCCTCTTCTCTTATTCTTCATTGGACGGTTCGGATGGACTTCGCCGTTCTTTCCCAACTAAAATAGAAAGGGCTGTATCACATCGAGATGTCGATTCGTTTTCCGCCCCCAATGATATGGGGAATTTTTAATCCCCTATTTATACTTTTTGGCCCTTCATCTTTCTAAATCGAGGCCCGGCCCGGCTCGCGTCGTTCCAACACCCGGCGGGGAGCACCTCAGTATACGATCGCGCGCAGTAACTGGGAGTCCTATTACACCTAAGGCCAACTTCAATTCACCAAACCAAGGTTCATCTCGTGTAGTTTTTTTGGACTCATACAAGGATATTGAGTAGACGGTTGATGCATCAGACTCGACCCTATCCTTCGTAGCATGCATTCCCATCCGTGTCGCAACTGATTCGGTAAGCTACGTGCCCGGTGCACGGAGAACTGCCTTCGGTCCCCCAAACTTACTTACTCGTGGCAACCTTCCGGCCGCCCAACGACCTATAACGCTAGTCACTACTCCCACTAGGGCTAGGAAGTAAGCCCCACAACCCAAAGCGGCGAAGAACAAATAGAATTTGCTACAAAAGCCGGCTAACGGGGGTATTCCTGCGTATGAGAACATAGTAATGGAGAAGGTAATAGCCGAAATAGGATTCGTTTTGGCTAGAGCGCCCAAATCCGCTATATATTTGACACGGGTTTGCCGTAATGCTAAAACTATGGCGAATGCATCTATCGTCATTGATGCATAAATAAAGATACCAATTAGTAGTGATTGAATTCCTTCTATGGTTCCACATGAGAAACCAGTACGAATATAACCTACATGTCCAATTGAACTATAAGCTAGAAGTCTTTTTACTTTCGTTTGGGCCATGGCGGCCAGTGCTCCTAAGATCATAGAAGCAATGCTGCAGAAAAAGAAGATTTGTTGCAATGTAGCTCCATAGGAACCATAAATAGAAACACGTGAAATATTAGCAGAAATAGATATTTTAGGCGCAATAGAAAGGAATGCTGTAACCGGGGTGGGTGAACCCTCATAGATATCAGGCGCCCACATATATAGAGTCAAAAGAGATATGGAGTCCGAAGGGGAGGGGTTTTTTCTTCGGGGCTCGAGAGATGGAATAGATAGGGCCCCACAAGTTTTTAATTCGCCGCTAGGTAATTCACACGAAAGGGAACGAGGAATTCTCAACGAAAAAAGTGCTCTCTGAACCGAACGTGAAAGTCGTGTTCCATCAGACGGCTGTTTCCCGTAACTCTACTCTCGACTTGGATTATATATCCAAAGGGTCCGCTCTCGGCCATTCCACACGCTGCCTAGCAGAGGCGTGGTTATCTGAAGTGGATTCTCTCTTTTGTAGTAGATGCCGAACCT
>MKEJ01080218.1:0-10000 GCA_001753735.1 Embelia ribes | reverse complement strand
CTTGTCTTGTAAGCAACCATGCCTATATAATAATAATAGAATCGAATTTAGCTTACCAAAGTGGTCTTACTAAAAGTAAGCAACCCCAAGTGACATGGCTTTTCACTATTCCTTTCTAGAGAAGGTTGCTCATCCATCCCAGCGGATCCATTGTTTATGCGGCAGTGCAATGCAGCTGAAAAACGTAAGCCCCTCTTTATTAGGTTGGTATAGGTTGGGGAAAACTCAAAAACTAGGGTTCCGCAACCCAACTCTTATAGAAAAGTTTTCGAAAAGGGCACCCCTACTATACCCTAAACTACAAGCTAGCGCGCAACAGCTTTTCAGCCGTTGTTGCTTGCTGCTTGCAGGCTCGAAAATTTCTCTTTCGCGTCTCCTCCCTTCCCTGTCTCCATTCTGATTGATTCGCTTCTTCCTTCGCGCAAGCGCTTGGTTCGCCCCTTGTTGTGTTGCATTCTGTGATCCTCCGCTTCAGTCTGCCCTTTTCGGATAGCCGGGATCCGACGTTGATTTCCGATTGAAATGTCAGCTCCAGGTTTTTGGCGGCCCATCTGGTTAGTTCAGCTATCACTGCTGGAAGCCCCTGCGGTTGTTCGGCGGAACTCGTTGGCTCCGCGCTATATTCGGTCGGAACCCGGTTCGAGAACCTTCTTTCATAGATTCCTTTCATCAAGTCATCGCCAGCAATCAGCTCTTCTCCCTTGGTGTCAAAGGGCGAGTTCCTTTCTTGTCTTGCCCAAAAACTTTTTTAATTCTCATTGGAGAAAGACTCTCCCGCGGCAAGGTTTTACACATAGGGCCAGCTTCTTTCTTTCTCTCGCTTGCCTTTTTAGTCCGTCTAGCGCCTTTCGGTTGGGGTCCGCCCCGGGGGTTAGACCGCTTGGGTTAGATACTTTTTATAGTTTCGAAGGCAGTCAACGTGTCAGCTATTCTTCTCCCATTAGACTTGTAAATCCTTTGCTCTCTTCCTCCCTCTACTTTATTTTACAGGGGCGGATAATACTACTCTCTATCAATAACAAGAAAAAAGTCGCAATTAAGTTTCAAATGGTTTAAGCTTGGAAGCAACCTGCTAGCTATCGATAGGCGAAGCAGCCAATAGCAGTCTGTTCTCGCCTATCGATTCTATTATGGCCGGCTTGCAGACATCAGAGGAAGACCATCATCTCTATCCGGGTACGATCATAGCTTCATTCATTCGTTGAACCTTGGGGATAATCATTAGCATTGAAGTCAATCACCACACCACCTCTATCATACATACGACATTAGACGACGCGAGAGTGCATGGTCAACACACACCTAAAACGCCTACGTTCCGCTTGCAGCCAATACAACCACAACCTAACTTGCACGAGATTCAAGAACCGAAGCTACTGGTAGTCCCGAGGGGACGACATCCTCCTATAATAGTTAGCAGTACTGAACAAGCGAGTCATCGGTCCGGGAAAAGAAAAGGAAGAGGCTTGGCTTAGGGGCAAAAGAGTAAAAACAAAAGCCGTAAGTGCCCGGTCTGGTGATCGTCTTTCTACCGAGGATATTAAGAAAGTGGAAACTTACTTTAGCGAAGATTACTCTCTCATAATTGATGAATTCACAAATAGGAGTGAGAAAAATAATCTTTTACTTTATAGAGCTAAACGCTCTTCTAGCAGCTAAGCATAATCTTCGAACTATCTACTTTCACAACTTTGCAAGATTCGATGGTATAATCTTATTGAGGTATTTAGTTCATCATAGTACTTCTTACTGGATCGATCCACTATTGAGGAATAACAAGCTCTACGAGTTGGCTGTCTATCGTGGAAAACAGTTCCTTCTTTCACGCTTGGCTTGGTTAGTAGTGCCCGCCCATTCTGTCTCGTTCGGGCGGAGGGGAACCGTCGAAGAAGTGCCTCGACGCGCCGCAGCCACTACAGCGATTCCTACATCCTTTCTATCTCCGATCTGAGATAAGGGTGAGAGTAGAGGGTCGATGGATCCGAGGGAGAAGGGTAGAGCCCCGTTCCTGGGAACGAATGAGAAATTCTAAGACTGGAAAGAGTACTGGATAGAAAGCAATCAGCTTGATCAACCTGGGTATTCCATTTCTGAGATTTAGAGTTACGAGCCTTGGTAGAGGCTTTGACGCCGAAGCAAGCAAAGAAGGAACTCCAGGAGATTCCCACTAGCTACGAGGAAGAGCTACCTAGTCTCTTACAAAAGAAGTTGTGGACTCAGATATGATGCTCCTACTTCTCTTTTTCTTTCCCTCGGGAAGAGATCCCTTCTTGGACATATACTCGATCGGGATACCCGGCTAGAAAATGACTCCATCTCTTCCTCTCCCAGCCGGTCGAGCTAGCTATCGCTTCCTCCATGAACTGACTAAGCGCGCTCACGGCATAGGCAATGTCTGGCCCCAGCCTTAGTTGAAGATTGACGTCCAACGGCGTGCCAATCGGTTTGCATCCAGTCATTCCGTCTTTCTCAAGCATGTCGTTGACGTACTTACTGACCTTGTGAAAGATATATGCCGGAAGCGAACTTCAGTATCTCTATTCCAAGAAAATAGCTGTACTCTACACTTCATTTACAAACCTTTCAAAAAGGTCGCTAGCGGTCACGATCAGGTCGTCCACATAGATTCTGGCTTTCACTAATCCATTCCAGATGTGTGAGAGAGAAGGAGACCAAGAAAGCCTAAGGTCGATCGGATCCTGCGATAGCTTGTGGTCTTCTCGGATAGACGGATCGAGAGGTGCGCTTTGAGCCTAAAAAGATGGCTTTCTCAGTCAGATCCAACTGATCCTTCCAACTCTGTGTGGGTCACCATAGGCAAGATAGGTTAGTCCTTAAAGACTCAGTCTGATCCCCGACCAGTTCAGCTTGAATTGGAAGCCTAATAGTTGAAGCCGGTTGGAGTTTTCAGTACTCACTGGAAAAAAGAGTGACTTCGAGACAGAGATAGCGATTACTTTTTCTTTTTTTCGGAAAGGAATGGACTCAGCACCCACAGCCCGGCCTTTCCAAACCAAAGAAGGGAGAGATTAGACCGATTAGCCTTACCCGATGACCGTTAGCAGGAGTTGACAGGGGATCGTACTGAAAGCGGTAAAGAAAGCAAAGAAGAGATGAGCGTAGCAAGCCTTACCAGAAGACCAATAGAGCAGGACGAGAGATTCAACGAAGCCTGAAATGAAAGAGATGCCTAAGACTAAGAGATGCTAGTCACCGATGGAGCTAGCAACTAGAACGAAGGCTGATAGGCTATAGACCGTTGCGACAGGAAAAGCTACCACAGACACTGAAGACTTATACCGCAGGGCAGGGGCAGGAGTCGAATAAAGAAAGAGCTTTGAATAAAGCTAGCGCATACCAATGCTACAGGACTTCTTGATTCATAAATCATAGGAAGGGGTTGAACATCTTAGGTTGGTCGAAGAAAAGGAGGAAAATGAGGTTGAAGCTGCTATGCACACAGCTCTTATTCGAGTCCTTTTCTTGCGAGTATACACGATCGAAGCATCTCACGGTCGAGATAGAATGAATGGAAAGAGGTCGAAATAAAGTGAAGGGGGCCCATGGATCTGCACCTCTTGACTACAAAAGCAGCTCACGGGCTGATTGCCTTTTCTTCCTTCTTTCTTCTTTGCTTGCCTACGGTGCGAACGGCTTAGATGCCATGGGACAAAGGCTCCCCTCCTATAGCGAGAACGCTATCCTTCGAAGTAGCTACCCAGCCACTTCTCACTCTTGTTAACCCTGACTTTCAAGAATTTCATTGGATTTGATCAAAGCATTTTTTGTTGATGTGATTCGTTCACCGAATTCGTGTATTAAATGGAAAAAAGACCTTGCTTACCGAACTTACTTCCAAGGCATATAAGAACTAGCATGAAAGTTCCATTTCAGGGAAGAACTGACATCCTTACTTGACACCTCGGTTCGTAACAAAGATTTCTCTATTCGACTTGCTTTTCGGAGAGGCTTCTAAGAGTCACTCTCTTCTCCTATACCTATAAGACTTCCTTTTCGCTTAGTCCCTCAGATCCAAGTTTTCCCCTAAAACTATAAGGCAAGAGCTTGAAGGAACGCGCCCTTTCTCCAATTTCAGCTTCATCGATTGGGAAGGTACCGGGTTTTGATACCGTTATTCGAACCTTCTTTTGCAAGTCTGATCGGAAAGTAACCGAAGCGGATAGCCTTGTTTGCCCTAATGAGATTCCGGACTTAATTCATGGTTCCTGAACAAGCTCATTACCTCTCGTCATATCGAGTTGGGACATGGGATCGTGCTCTTAAGATGGATAAGTGGCACAGCTATACTATACTTCGACGGTGGCTCCAAACTGGACAGATAAAGGGATCAGGGGAATAAAATAAAATAGAAATGGTTTCCCTTAAACCCTTCCAGGTGGTGAATCAGAGAAGGAAGGCAGCCCTCGTACAGGATTGGCTAGTTGACTAAACAGGAGGAGGGGGCTAAAGGGAAATGAGGTATTCTCTCCTCATTTAGCGTAGTTGAGATTTACTTACAGTACTGTGAAAAAATGTATTTAAGACCACAGGTCATGTGGATGATTTTAGAGGGGTCGATATTCTTTGCCTATATCTCATCTCTTATTTGCGGATGACACCCTGGTCTTCCTCCAAGGATTGAAAAGATCAATTCAGAATAGAATCTTTTTCTCTTTCTTAACATGTATGAAACTGATCATGTAATAGGGGGCAGAAGATTAATAAGAGCAAAAGTGCTGCATTCACATCTAAAAAGACTACTCCAGCTCGGGTTTCGATCATTTAGAACACTTCTGGTATTCCTGTGAAGCCTCTTCCTTTTGTTTATCTTGGTATCCCAATCAATTCAGCAAAATTATAGCAAACTTCATTTGGAATGAGCTGGAAGACAATCATAAACATCATTGGGTTGCCTGGCAAAAAAGAACCCTTACCATAGATGAAGATGTTCTTGGGATTAGAGAATTCTCTGATGTTTCGAAAGGGGATGGAAGATTCTCAAAAATGAATGAGGTCCAAATTCTTTAGACAAAAGTCTCTCCGGCTTGCTGTTTCGAAGCCTGGAGCTACTAATACATGGCGAGAGATTTGCGAATATATTCAAAGTTTGATGCTGAATTGCAAATACCTCATAGGAGATGGGCATAACACGTTGTTCTGGCTGGATCATTGGTTCTTGGATGGTCCGCTTATTGAGCACGCTATTGAGTGGTCCACATCTTTTCCCTTAATCTCTGAAGTATTGGACGCGGAAGGTAATTGGAACCTTAGCAACGTTTTTGAATTTCTTCCTGAAGAGATCATTCAATCCATCTTATCATTTGGTATTCAACCGTAGAATATTCAAGACCGTATTGTCTGGACGCATTCTTCTAATGCTTCGGTAAAAACATGCTGTGCCGGGTGACTGGAATCCTCTGAGGTCAGCTGAACAGGCTGACAATCGGCAGAAGATGCTGAGCAAAGCTGCTGGCCTGAAGAGTGAGGCTGATCCGTAACATCAACTGCAGAAGAATGAGGTTCGAGTTGATGAACAGGAGAAGGCCGCAATACATCTCCATCACCATTCTCCCCCGGGGCTTATTAATTAGGTTAAGGAAAATAGGAGGCGACCCCATTAAAGAAAACATTCAAGGATACATCGAGTCTCTTGGATTTCACGTCATAGCATCTATACCCGGACTGAGCATATCCAAGAAAGACAGAAGTGGTTGCCTTGGGGACAATTTTTCTCTTAATTGCGCAGGAATATGAACAAAACACGTGCATCCAAACACTCGCAAATGCCTATAGTACTGCCCTGCTCCAGTAAGAAGTTCGTGAGGTGCCGCTGCAGCTTCTTCCCTCTCTCTTCCCCCCAAAAAAAAAGGAGAGAGATGTCCCGTCCCTTCTTTATGCACATCCATATACATAGCCAGACACAAAGGTGTACAATCCGGTAAAAATCTGCGGTTACTGTTGTTGCGGGGGGTGCCTTTCCATTCCACAAGCGTGGGGGCCACAACATTCACTTCATTGTGCTGCTTATTGCCCTCTTGATTGTCGCCTCTTTTGTTGTTTCCTTTAGGGCGCCAGCCAGAATTGGAGTTGGACTTTCCTCTTATTTTGTTAGAACAAAAAATGCTTCTTCTCTTATTCTTTCTTATTATTACGCTCAAGTTGGCGGAAAGCTTGACCACGGCTCAAACTATCGCAGAAAAAAAACGATTCAGTAGTTCTATTTAGAGGGAGTACAACATAATTATGGTATGATGGCTCCCATAGAACGACCTGCGAATGAGACAATCCAGCAACAACAATGTCAAGATCCTACGAATTGGAATGATACAATACCGCGGATGAAATGTCGAGATTCTGCTTTCGGCACCCGGGTTCAACTGATTAGGCAATTTCTTCGGTCGAAAGGGGATGATGGTAGTCGCCCCCCCCCTCGCCTTCTTGGAACTTATGCACGCTTCCATGCACTTATTGAGCCTAAGATTTTCCCCCAACTCCTTTCATTCCCGTTGAAGCATCCGCTCGATCTGGATTCGCGGCCCGACCAGCGCTGTCAACTTCCCCCACGATTCTCTATCCACTGCATTCCAACAACTCGTTTTGGTTTTGAGGCTGCTTTGACACCCACGCTCTATCCCACACGCGAGACCTGGGAACTCACAAAGGGCGCTGATGTGTTGCGTCCTGCCTGATCTCCGTCCCTTGACCCTCGAGTAACTTGCGTCCCTCTGCCATCCGCTCATTCCCTATCAAACTTGCACCCTTAGTTGTAAGCCTCGCTCGATCATAAATGGTCTGCCCACCCCAACTAGCGATCCATAGTATATCTCGTGATGATTCATGCATAGAGGCTGAGGCTCCACTATGGCAATAAAAATTAGGTTAGGTAAGGTACAATGAACTTGTTATTCATGATGTGTTATTGGCCACAGAAGAATCTTTCTTTTTTCATGCTTCCAACTCTGCTGAAAAACTACAAGCTTTAATACCCCTACCAAGACCTTTATTTTGCAATACTTAAGAAGGTCCAAATCCAGTGCAGAGGCAGAATACTGGGCTATGTCTGTAGCTACTAGTGAAGTGGTTTGGTTACGCAGTTTCTATCTGATCTTGGGGTTCATCTCACCGCTGCAACGCCTCTTCATTGTGACAATAACGGCGCTATTCAGATTGCAACCCTGTCGAGCGTACCAATAATAAACGAAGTGGCTTTACCTTTATATATATAAATAAAAGGGCGCTTCAGTGCTTGGATTAAAAGACAGCCTTTTATTTCGCATGAGTAAGGCCTTTAGATTGCAGATTTGTTCACCAAGTCTCACACTCGTGCTCGGCTTGGTGGGCAAACTCTCGCTTCTTGACCTCTCATTTGTTCGAGTTTGAGGGGGAGTGTAATATCTTGTATTATTAAGAAGTTGTATTACGGCTCTTTCTGTCCTTTGCTTTCTTCTTGCAGCCCTTCTCCTGAATGTTCTTTTGAGCTTGTGCCGCCGATGGACTACTGTCTATAACCAATGGAGGAGGATTGGAAATTGTTCTTGAATAAAGGGTTGGAACCCTCCCCCGGCTGGATATTTTTTCTTTGTTTACTGCATGTCTAACCCCTGGACTTTCAATACAATAGACCTTAGGGGAAGATGCCTCAGGAAAAAGCCCCTTCTGAACAGGAAGAGAAGTGGGATATCGCTAAATTGAGTATACCTATAGAAATAGAAATTCCGATTGAATGGACAGATGTCTGCTTTAAAAAGTCAGTAAGCGCTGATCCCTAGTCGCTTCTTTCCCCCTTCTACAGCCGTATGAATAGAATCTATCGATAAATCGAGCCTACGTATCCGTTCTAAACCGATTCTTTCACAACTTATTCTATCACCCCCGGTTCACTTCACTCCCTAAAGGCGTATTCTGACTAAGGCTACTCTCGGGAGGCAAGGAAAGAACGAAAGGTAAGAATGCAGGAACGGATGCGTTGCAAGAACGGAACAAAAGGCTATTCCTTCAACGAGGCAATCTTCTTATCTTAGGAGTAGAGGGGCTTTCAAATACTAAGGCCGTCTTTATTCTTATAGAATTCAAGTAATCTCTCTCTTCCCTACATGGGGCCGGTTGACTCAAGTGGAGTGACCACCCCTCTAATTATTGAAGAGTAAGCATCAGATTATGCAGGAAATGCAGAAAGACTAGATATAGGATTCCACCTCTTTATAGGATATTCTAATTATATTGTACCGGCGCTTACGGGCTTATTGGATTGGATCAAATTCATTAAGTTACACGGAATATGGCAGCCGTAGATAAGCAAGCTGGGGTTGACCACATCTGTCGAAGTAAACAGTCAATCCCAATCGATGAGAACGAAGTATTTTATTCTTCGACAAGACGGGGATCTAGTAGCTGCTTAATCTATGTCAGTAGGTCTCGATACCTTATTTTCAGGTAAAGCCCATCGGCTTAGGAGGACTCTCAATGGAAAGGGGGCCGCCGATGCACGTCCAGAGATCGAACCAGCGACAAAGACAAATCTCAAGTTAGAAATAGGAAAGAAAGTAATTCTGGTTCATAGTAAATAAGCAATTAAGCGGCTATATTAACCAAAAGGAACTTCCAGCTGTCGTCTACTCAACAAGTTATGTGAAGGCAATCATAGAAGCCAGTTCGATAACATTGGGAATTTCATCCGTCCCTTGTCCTCCATTCGAAGAACTTAGTTAAGGTACTACCGAGCCTCTTCGTTTAGTAAAAATAAGTGCCCGACTCTTTCAAAATCCAGCTCGTCAGATGAACCCGCATCTTGACTCTTAGCTCTGCGTCTTCTTGTAAGTGAGATCACTAGGTTTGTGGTGATAGAAAGACCAGACAGAATGAAAAAGGTGCCTCTATATCTACATCTACACAGGAGGACGAAGCTACTCGCTATGAGTAACAGAGTATGCAGACTTAATGGTGAATAAGCTCGCCTAAAGAAAGAGGTAAGATGCCTATAGCTTCGATCATAATAGTCCTGGTCTCGGGGACGTAGAAAGAGAAAGGGCGCTGCCATCGGCGAGCAAAAGCAGAAAGTAGCTTTCATCTTGATAATTGAGTGAAGAAGTTCCGGTAAGAGCCATCCGGAACTATGAAAGCATGCTGCATCGGTCTTTTCAGGGCCTGGAAGGCCTATTATATTAGGCCAGGTTCGTAGACTGGGTACATAGAAAGTGCGAACGGATAGTTCCGGAGGAATTTCTAGTTTTATTTCCTTTATAAGACTCAGAAAGCAACGGAACCTCCTCGCAAAGGATATGCTCATTTCGACCTAACAACTCTCACCCTGTCGAGGCCCGAGTCAGAGTGATTCTATTAGTGTTCTGCGGAGGGAAAGACCAAGGAGAGAGAGAAGGTTGCAGAGTTTTCGATCGCTCTTCTTGCGCGCGAAGTACAGCAAGCTATAGCCACTTTGCTTCCAAGCGCGGATCGCTCATAAAACAAAAAAAGGCGATAAAGGACACGAGCAAGAAAGCTAGGCTTTTCGCCTTGGCCCTACTTGGATTCCTATTCAGTGGGTCGAAATTTGGCATTTTGCTACCTTTTTTCCTCAGTTTCTCTGCTACTTCGCGATATATGTGATCGACGCACTCACAGGCATCACCCATTTGGTTTTTAGAGCATACTCCTTGCCTTGGTCTGTGCCCTATCAGCAGCTTCATCCCCTTTGTTTGGCCCGCTGAGAGAGAATTGGGCTAACCGTGTGGCCTTACCGAAGAAGTGGTTGACGACCCCCCTTCTCGGCCAGTTCGTACTTCGGAACGAAAAAAATCCTATTTTTCTGGATGAAATCCTGTCCTTTAGGTTATTCGATTGGGGTTGATCGATCTGAATGATGCTTGCTTAAATTTTTTTGGCCTTGTCATTTTTTTTTCCTATTCCTGGAGGTATCAAGATGCCACTGTGTCGGGATATCTTATCTGTCTCTCCGGGAAAATGGATATCTCCAGAAAAGATTTTCAGTTCAATTCTTTTTTTT
>MKEJ01080208.1:32500-42062 GCA_001753735.1 Embelia ribes | reverse complement strand
AAAAAAAAGAATTGAACTGAAAATCTTTTCTGGAGATATCCATTTTCCCGGAGAGACAGATAAGATATCCCGACACAGTGGCATCTTGATACCTCCAGGAATAGGAAAAAAAAATGACAAGGCCAAAAAAATTTAAGCAAGCATCATTCAGATCGATCAACCCCAATCGAATAACCTAAAGGACAGGATTTCATCCAGAAAAATAGGATTTTTTTCGTTCCGAAGTACGAACTGGCCGAGAAGGGGGGTCGTCAACCACTTCTTCGGTAAGGCCACACGGTTAGCCCAATTCTCTCTCAGCGGGCCAAACAAAGGGGATGAAGCTGCTGATAGGGCACAGACCAAGGCAAGGAGTATGCTCTAAAAACCAAATGGGTGATGCCTGTGAGTGCGTCGATCACATATATCGCGAAGTAGCAGAGAAACTGAGGAAAAAAGGTAGCAAAATGCCAAATTTCGACCCACTGAATAGGAATCCAAGTAGGGCCAAGGCGAAAAGCCTAGCTTTCTTGCTCGTGTCCTTTATCGCCTTTTTTTGTTTTATGAGCGATCCGCGCTTGGAAGCAAAGTGGCTATAGCTTGCTGTACTTCGCGCGCAAGAAGAGCGATCGAAAACTCTGCAACCTTCTCTCTCTCCTTGGTCTTTCCCTCCGCAGAACACTAATAGAATCACTCTGACTCGGGCCTCGACAGGGTGAGAGTTGTTAGGTCGAAATGAGCATATCCTTTGCGAGGAGGTTCCGTTGCTTTCTGAGTCTTATAAAGGAAATAAAACTAGAAATTCCTCCGGAACTATCCGTTCGCACTTTCTATGTACCCAGTCTACGAACCTGGCCTAATATAATAGGCCTTCCAGGCCCTGAAAAGACCGATGCAGCATGCTTTCATAGTTCCGGATGGCTCTTACCGGAACTTCTTCACTCAATTATCAAGATGAAAGCTACTTTCTGCTTTTGCTCGCCGATGGCAGCGCCCTTTCTCTTTCTACGTCCCCGAGACCAGGACTATTATGATCGAAGCTATAGGCATCTTACCTCTTTCTTTAGGCGAGCTTATTCACCATTAAGTCTGCATACTCTGTTACTCATAGCGAGTAGCTTCGTCCTCCTGTGTAGATGTAGATATAGAGGCACCTTTTTCATTCTGTCTGGTCTTTCTATCACCACAAACCTAGTGATCTCACTTACAAGAAGACGCAGAGCTAAGAGTCAAGATGCGGGTTCATCTGACGAGCTGGATTTTGAAAGAGTCGGGCACTTATTTTTACTAAACGAAGAGGCTCGGTAGTACCTTAACTAAGTTCTTCGAATGGAGGACAAGGGACGGATGAAATTCCCAATGTTATCGAACTGGCTTCTATGATTGCCTTCACATAACTTGTTGAGTAGACGACAGCTGGAAGTTCCTTTTGGTTAATATAGCCGCTTAATTGCTTATTTACTATGAACCAGAATTACTTTCTTTCCTATTTCTAACTTGAGATTTGTCTTTGTCGCTGGTTCGATCTCTGGACGTGCATCGGCGGCCCCCTTTCCATTGAGAGTCCTCCTAAGCCGATGGGCTTTACCTGAAAATAAGGTATCGAGACCTACTGACATAGATTAAGCAGCTACTAGATCCCCGTCTTGTCGAAGAATAAAATACTTCGTTCTCATCGATTGGGATTGACTGTTTACTTCGACAGATGTGGTCAACCCCAGCTTGCTTATCTACGGCTGCCATATTCCGTGTAACTTAATGAATTTGATCCAATCCAATAAGCCCGTAAGCGCCGGTACAATATAATTAGAATATCCTATAAAGAGGTGGAATCCTATATCTAGTCTTTCTGCATTTCCTGCATAATCTGATGCTTACTCTTCAATAATTAGAGGGGTGGTCACTCCACTTGAGTCAACCGGCCCCATGTAGGGAAGAGAGAGATTACTTGAATTCTATAAGAATAAAGACGGCCTTAGTATTTGAAAGCCCCTCTACTCCTAAGATAAGAAGATTGCCTCGTTGAAGGAATAGCCTTTTGTTCCGTTCTTGCAACGCATCCGTTCCTGCATTCTTACCTTTCGTTCTTTCCTTGCCTCCCGAGAGTAGCCTTAGTCAGAATACGCCTTTAGGGAGTGAAGTGAACCGGGGGTGATAGAATAAGTTGTGAAAGAATCGGTTTAGAACGGATACGTAGGCTCGATTTATCGATAGATTCTATTCATACGGCTGTAGAAGGGGGAAAGAAGCGACTAGGGATCAGCGCTTACTGACTTTTTAAAGCAGACATCTGTCCATTCAATCGGAATTTCTATTTCTATAGGTATACTCAATTTAGCGATATCCCACTTCTCTTCCTGTTCAGAAGGGGCTTTTTCCTGAGGCATCTTCCCCTAAGGTCTATTGTATTGAAAGTCCAGGGGTTAGACATGCAGTAAACAAAGAAAAAATATCCAGCCGGGGGAGGGTTCCAACCCTTTATTCAAGAACAATTTCCAATCCTCCTCCATTGGTTATAGACAGTAGTCCATCGGCGGCACAAGCTCAAAAGAACATTCAGGAGAAGGGCTGCAAGAAGAAAGCAAAGGACAGAAAGAGCCGTAATACAACTTCTTAATAATACAAGATATTACACTCCCCCTCAAACTCGAACAAATGAGAGGTCAAGAAGCGAGAGTTTGCCCACCAAGCCGAGCACGAGTGTGAGACTTGGTGAACAAATCTGCAATCTAAAGGCCTTACTCATGCGAAATAAAAGGCTGTCTTTTAATCCAAGCACTGAAGCGCCCTTTTATTTATATATATAAAGGTAAAGCCACTTCGTTTATTATTGGTACGCTCGACAGGGTTGCAATCTGAATAGCGCCGTTATTGTCACAATGAAGAGGCGTTGCAGCGGTGAGATGAACCCCAAGATCAGATAGAAACTGCGTAACCAAACCACTTCACTAGTAGCTACAGACATAGCCCAGTATTCTGCCTCTGCACTGGATTTGGACCTTCTTAAGTATTGCAAAATAAAGGTCTTGGTAGGGGTATTAAAGCTTGTAGTTTTTCAGCAGAGTTGGAAGCATGAAAAAAGAAAGATTCTTCTGTGGCCAATAACACATCATGAATAACAAGTTCATTGTACCTTACCTAACCTAATTTTTATTGCCATAGTGGAGCCTCAGCCTCTATGCATGAATCATCACGAGATATACTATGGATCGCTAGTTGGGGTGGGCAGACCATTTATGATCGAGCGAGGCTTACAACTAAGGGTGCAAGTTTGATAGGGAATGAGCGGATGGCAGAGGGACGCAAGTTACTCGAGGGTCAAGGGACGGAGATCAGGCAGGACGCAACACATCAGCGCCCTTTGTGAGTTCCCAGGTCTCGCGTGTGGGATAGAGCGTGGGTGTCAAAGCAGCCTCAAAACCAAAACGAGTTGTTGGAATGCAGTGGATAGAGAATCGTGGGGGAAGTTGACAGCGCTGGTCGGGCCGCGAATCCAGATCGAGCGGATGCTTCAACGGGAATGAAAGGAGTTGGGGGAAAATCTTAGGCTCAATAAGTGCATGGAAGCGTGCATAAGTTCCAAGAAGGCGAGGGGGGGGGCGACTACCATCATCCCCTTTCGACCGAAGAAATTGCCTAATCAGTTGAACCCGGGTGCCGAAAGCAGAATCTCGACATTTCATCCGCGGTATTGTATCATTCCAATTCGTAGGATCTTGACATTGTTGTTGCTGGATTGTCTCATTCGCAGGTCGTTCTATGGGAGCCATCATACCATAATTATGTTGTACTCCCTCTAAATAGAACTACTGAATCGTTTTTTTTCTGCGATAGTTTGAGCCGTGGTCAAGCTTTCCGCCAACTTGAGCGTAATAATAAGAAAGAATAAGAGAAGAAGCATTTTTTGTTCTAACAAAATAAGAGGAAAGTCCAACTCCAATTCTGGCTGGCGCCCTAAAGGAAACAACAAAAGAGGCGACAATCAAGAGGGCAATAAGCAGCACAATGAAGTGAATGTTGTGGCCCCCACGCTTGTGGAATGGAAAGGCACCCCCCGCAACAACAGTAACCGCAGATTTTTACCGGATTGTACACCTTTGTGTCTGGCTATGTATATGGATGTGCATAAAGAAGGGACGGGACATCTCTCTCCTTTTTTTTTGGGGGGAAGAGAGAGGGAAGAAGCTGCAGCGGCACCTCACGAACTTCTTACTGGAGCAGGGCAGTACTATAGGCATTTGCGAGTGTTTGGATGCACGTGTTTTGTTCATATTCCTGCGCAATTAAGAGAAAAATTGTCCCCAAGGCAACCACTTCTGTCTTTCTTGGATATGCTCAGTCCGGGTATAGATGCTATGACGTGAAATCCAAGAGACTCGATGTATCCTTGAATGTTTTCTTTAATGGGGTCGCCTCCTATTTTCCTTAACCTAATTAATAAGCCCCGGGGGAGAATGGTGATGGAGATGTATTGCGGCCTTCTCCTGTTCATCAACTCGAACCTCATTCTTCTGCAGTTGATGTTACGGATCAGCCTCACTCTTCAGGCCAGCAGCTTTGCTCAGCATCTTCTGCCGATTGTCAGCCTGTTCAGCTGACCTCAGAGGATTCCAGTCACCCGGCACAGCATGTTTTTACCGAAGCATTAGAAGAATGCGTCCAGACAATACGGTCTTGAATATTCTACGGTTGAATACCAAATGATAAGATGGATTGAATGATCTCTTCAGGAAGAAATTCAAAAACGTTGCTAAGGTTCCAATTACCTTCCGCGTCCAATACTTCAGAGATTAAGGGAAAAGATGTGGACCACTCAATAGCGTGCTCAATAAGCGGACCATCCAAGAACCAATGATCCAGCCAGAACAACGTGTTATGCCCATCTCCTATGAGGTATTTGCAATTCAGCATCAAACTTTGAATATATTCGCAAATCTCTCGCCATGTATTAGTAGCTCCAGGCTTCGAAACAGCAAGCCGGAGAGACTTTTGTCTAAAGAATTTGGACCTCATTCATTTTTGAGAATCTTCCATCCCCTTTCGAAACATCAGAGAATTCTCTAATCCCAAGAACATCTTCATCTATGGTAAGGGTTCTTTTTTGCCAGGCAACCCAATGATGTTTATGATTGTCTTCCAGCTCATTCCAAATGAAGTTTGCTATAATTTTGCTGAATTGATTGGGATACCAAGATAAACAAAAGGAAGAGGCTTCACAGGAATACCAGAAGTGTTCTAAATGATCGAAACCCGAGCTGGAGTAGTCTTTTTAGATGTGAATGCAGCACTTTTGCTCTTATTAATCTTCTGCCCCCTATTACATGATCAGTTTCATACATGTTAAGAAAGAGAAAAAGATTCTATTCTGAATTGATCTTTTCAATCCTTGGAGGAAGACCAGGGTGTCATCCGCAAATAAGAGATGAGATATAGGCAAAGAATATCGACCCCTCTAAAATCATCCACATGACCTGTGGTCTTAAATACATTTTTTCACAGTACTGTAAGTAAATCTCAACTACGCTAAATGAGGAGAGAATACCTCATTTCCCTTTAGCCCCCTCCTCCTGTTTAGTCAACTAGCCAATCCTGTACGAGGGCTGCCTTCCTTCTCTGATTCACCACCTGGAAGGGTTTAAGGGAAACCATTTCTATTTTATTTTATTCCCCTGATCCCTTTATCTGTCCAGTTTGGAGCCACCGTCGAAGTATAGTATAGCTGTGCCACTTATCCATCTTAAGAGCACGATCCCATGTCCCAACTCGATATGACGAGAGGTAATGAGCTTGTTCAGGAACCATGAATTAAGTCCGGAATCTCATTAGGGCAAACAAGGCTATCCGCTTCGGTTACTTTCCGATCAGACTTGCAAAAGAAGGTTCGAATAACGGTATCAAAACCCGGTACCTTCCCAATCGATGAAGCTGAAATTGGAGAAAGGGCGCGTTCCTTCAAGCTCTTGCCTTATAGTTTTAGGGGAAAACTTGGATCTGAGGGACTAAGCGAAAAGGAAGTCTTATAGGTATAGGAGAAGAGAGTGACTCTTAGAAGCCTCTCCGAAAAGCAAGTCGAATAGAGAAATCTTTGTTACGAACCGAGGTGTCAAGTAAGGATGTCAGTTCTTCCCTGAAATGGAACTTTCATGCTAGTTCTTATATGCCTTGGAAGTAAGTTCGGTAAGCAAGGTCTTTTTTCCATTTAATACACGAATTCGGTGAACGAATCACATCAACAAAAAATGCTTTGATCAAATCCAATGAAATTCTTGAAAGTCAGGGTTAACAAGAGTGAGAAGTGGCTGGGTAGCTACTTCGAAGGATAGCGTTCTCGCTATAGGAGGGGAGCCTTTGTCCCATGGCATCTAAGCCGTTCGCACCGTAGGCAAGCAAAGAAGAAAGAAGGAAGAAAAGGCAATCAGCCCGTGAGCTGCTTTTGTAGTCAAGAGGTGCAGATCCATGGGCCCCCTTCACTTTATTTCGACCTCTTTCCATTCATTCTATCTCGACCGTGAGATGCTTCGATCGTGTATACTCGCAAGAAAAGGACTCGAATAAGAGCTGTGTGCATAGCAGCTTCAACCTCATTTTCCTCCTTTTCTTCGACCAACCTAAGATGTTCAACCCCTTCCTATGATTTATGAATCAAGAAGTCCTGTAGCATTGGTATGCGCTAGCTTTATTCAAAGCTCTTTCTTTATTCGACTCCTGCCCCTGCCCTGCGGTATAAGTCTTCAGTGTCTGTGGTAGCTTTTCC
This sequence comes from Embelia ribes, assembly GCA_001753735.1. NCBI lineage: Eukaryota > Viridiplantae > Streptophyta > Magnoliopsida > Ericales > Primulaceae > Embelia > Embelia ribes. Next base: position 35,329 of record MKEJ01080208.1, on the reverse strand, counting down.
TGTCGCAACGGTCTATAGCCTATCAGCCTTCGTTCTAGTTGCTAGCTCCATCGGTGACTAGCATCTCTTAGTCTTAGGCATCTCTTTCATTTCAGGCTTCGTTGAATCTCTCGTCCTGCTCTATTGGTCTTCTGGTAAGGCTTGCTACGCTCATCTCTTCTTTGCTTTCTTTACCGCTTTCAGTACGATCCCCTGTCAACTCCTGCTAACGGTCATCGGGTAAGGCTAATCGGTCTAATCTCTCCCTTCTTTGGTTTGGAAAGGCCGGGCTGTGGGTGCTGAGTCCATTCCTTTCCGAAAAAAAGAAAAAGTAATCGCTATCTCTGTCTCGAAGTCACTCTTTTTTCCAGTGAGTACTGAAAACTCCAACCGGCTTCAACTATTAGGCTTCCAATTCAAGCTGAACTGGTCGGGGATCAGACTGAGTCTTTAAGGACTAACCTATCTTGCCTATGGTGACCCACACAGAGTTGGAAGGATCAGTTGGATCTGACTGAGAAAGCCATCTTTTTAGGCTCAAAGCGCACCTCTCGATCCGTCTATCCGAGAAGACCACAAGCTATCGCAGGATCCGATCGACCTTAGGCTTTCTTGGTCTCCTTCTCTCTCACACATCTGGAATGGATTAGTGAAAGCCAGAATCTATGTGGACGACCTGATCGTGACCGCTAGCGACCTTTTTGAAAGGTTTGTAAATGAAGTGTAGAGTACAGCTATTTTCTTGGAATAGAGATACTGAAGTTCGCTTCCGGCATATATCTTTCACAAGGTCAGTAAGTACGTCAACGACATGCTTGAGAAAGACGGAATGACTGGATGCAAACCGATTGGCACGCCGTTGGACGTCAATCTTCAACTAAGGCTGGGGCCAGACATTGCCTATGCCGTGAGCGCGCTTAGTCAGTTCATGGAGGAAGCGATAGCTAGCTCGACCGGCTGGGAGAGGAAGAGATGGAGTCATTTTCTAGCCGGGTATCCCGATCGAGTATATGTCCAAGAAGGGATCTCTTCCCGAGGGAAAGAAAAAGAGAAGTAGGAGCATCATATCTGAGTCCACAACTTCTTTTGTAAGAGACTAGGTAGCTCTTCCTCGTAGCTAGTGGGAATCTCCTGGAGTTCCTTCTTTGCTTGCTTCGGCGTCAAAGCCTCTACCAAGGCTCGTAACTCTAAATCTCAGAAATGGAATACCCAGGTTGATCAAGCTGATTGCTTTCTATCCAGTACTCTTTCCAGTCTTAGAATTTCTCATTCGTTCCCAGGAACGGGGCTCTACCCTTCTCCCTCGGATCCATCGACCCTCTACTCTCACCCTTATCTCAGATCGGAGATAGAAAGGATGTAGGAATCGCTGTAGTGGCTGCGGCGCGTCGAGGCACTTCTTCGACGGTTCCCCTCCGCCCGAACGAGACAGAATGGGCGGGCACTACTAACCAAGCCAAGCGTGAAAGAAGGAACTGTTTTCCACGATAGACAGCCAACTCGTAGAGCTTGTTATTCCTCAATAGTGGATCGATCCAGTAAGAAGTACTATGATGAACTAAATACCTCAATAAGATTATACCATCGAATCTTGCAAAGTTGTGAAAGTAGATAGTTCGAAGATTATGCTTAGCTGCTAGAAGAGCGTTTAGCTCTATAAAGTAAAAGATTATTTTTCTCACTCCTATTTGTGAATTCATCAATTATGAGAGAGTAATCTTCGCTAAAGTAAGTTTCCACTTTCTTAATATCCTCGGTAGAAAGACGATCACCAGACCGGGCACTTACGGCTTTTGTTTTTACTCTTTTGCCCCTAAGCCAAGCCTCTTCCTTTTCTTTTCCCGGACCGATGACTCGCTTGTTCAGTACTGCTAACTATTATAGGAGGATGTCGTCCCCTCGGGACTACCAGTAGCTTCGGTTCTTGAATCTCGTGCAAGTTAGGTTGTGGTTGTATTGGCTGCAAGCGGAACGTAGGCGTTTTAGGTGTGTGTTGACCATGCACTCTCGCGTCGTCTAATGTCGTATGTATGATAGAGGTGGTGTGGTGATTGACTTCAATGCTAATGATTATCCCCAAGGTTCAACGAATGAATGAAGCTATGATCGTACCCGGATAGAGATGATGGTCTTCCTCTGATGTCTGCAAGCCGGCCATAATAGAATCGATAGGCGAGAACAGACTGCTATTGGCTGCTTCGCCTATCGATAGCTAGCAGGTTGCTTCCAAGCTTAAACCATTTGAAACTTAATTGCGACTTTTTTCTTGTTATTGATAGAGAGTAGTATTATCCGCCCCTGTAAAATAAAGTAGAGGGAGGAAGAGAGCAAAGGATTTACAAGTCTAATGGGAGAAGAATAGCTGACACGTTGACTGCCTTCGAAACTATAAAAAGTATCTAACCCAAGCGGTCTAACCCCCGGGGCGGACCCCAACCGAAAGGCGCTAGACGGACTAAAAAGGCAAGCGAGAGAAAGAAAGAAGCTGGCCCTATGTGTAAAACCTTGCCGCGGGAGAGTCTTTCTCCAATGAGAATTAAAAAAGTTTTTGGGCAAGACAAGAAAGGAACTCGCCCTTTGACACCAAGGGAGAAGAGCTGATTGCTGGCGATGACTTGATGAAAGGAATCTATGAAAGAAGGTTCTCGAACCGGGTTCCGACCGAATATAGCGCGGAGCCAACGAGTTCCGCCGAACAACCGCAGGGGCTTCCAGCAGTGATAGCTGAACTAACCAGATGGGCCGCCAAAAACCTGGAGCTGACATTTCAATCGGAAATCAACGTCGGATCCCGGCTATCCGAAAAGGGCAGACTGAAGCGGAGGATCACAGAATGCAACACAACAAGGG
>MKEJ01080208.1:0-25000 GCA_001753735.1 Embelia ribes | reverse complement strand
GCCTTCCTTTTTTTTTTATAATTCTCATTTTATATTATAGAGGGGGATGGAGAAAGTGGACAAAAGATACTCGCATTTCCCAGTCAAAAAGATGGGTTCCTTTTTCCTCTCGCATTTATCATCGAACAGGAAAAGATTCATATTTCAAACTCACCTAACGCAACCCCTTCCTTCATAGAGCCGTGTATTGTAAGTGATCCGAACCTGCCCGGAGCGAGCCCCCCATAGAGGCAAGTGTTGTTGGTGAGCCGTATGATGGGCAACTATCTCCTGCGGTTCGGAGAGGACTCGTTAGTTAGTACCCCCTTCAGGGTGGACCCTTTCACTCTATTTTATTATATACGCTTAGCGAAAAGAATGTTTTTTGATACACCTAGGACATGGATTCTATATGAACCAATGGATCGTGACAAGTCGTTACTACTAGCAATGACTTCCTCTTTCATTACTTCATTCTTTCCATATCCCTCTCCTTTGTTCTCAGTTACTCATCAAATGGCACTCAGTTCATATCTTTAAGTTCGATCATTGACAAGGTTCAAAGAAAGGGTGTGCCATTGATAAAGAATCGATTCCAAACCACAATGCTAGCAGATGGCGGGCCTCCGCTTTTCTTTTCATTAATGAAACCTGCCAGTTATTATGAACTCAAATAAAAAGGACAAAAAATTAGGATTTTTCAGGCTTGTTCAAAAGAAAAAAGTACTCTATATATATTGTACCCCTTTAGAGTAAAACTATAGTCGTTCTCTAGTAAAAATACTAGAGGGATATCAGTACTTTGATACTTTGGTAGTGGCACATTAGGTAAATTCCATGGATAGAGTTCAAAAAAGCAGCTCGATTCTATGCCGTTCTCCAGCGGTATGTATTCGGTGCAGTGTTGCCGAAAACCTCTCATAGCTGGTGTTAAGTATCAAATTCTACTGAGACTCCGGTGGTAGAGACTACTGAATTAGAATTCTCATGGTATCCGGAGGTATCGCTGTTCTAGTACCGGAGGTATTGTTGTAGTTCTTGTACCGGAGGTATCGTACTTCTAGAGCATTTCTAGTTCTTTGTACCGAAGGTATCGCAGTTCTGACACTAAACCAGGGAATTTCAGAGAAAAACCAATGTTTTACTTTAACTTTAAAGATTAAAATAAAATAAAACAATGCAACGCTGGTACCGTTTTTTAAATGAGTTAGAGAACAACCTAGAAATGTTTGCTCTATGTAAGGACTTCGAAAAGCTTACTTTGGAGGACCACACTGGTAGTTCTTCATCTTCTTCTACGAGTCTAGTGCAACCTTCGTCTTCTTCTACGAGTCAAGTGCTACCTTCGTCTTCTTCTACAAGTCAAGTGCAACCTTCGTCTTATGGTTATCGTTATCGTGATGCCATTCATCGTTTCTTACACAGTAGGACATATTCTTCTCTTTGGAGCCAGTCTATTAGTGAGAAAATACGAGCTCCCTTTATAGAGCTCCCTCAACATTTGATGGAATCATTCCAGTCGTATAACATTCGTATGGGATTAGGTTTTCGCTTTCTTCCAGGTCAGCCTCAGTTCTTAATTAAAGAATTGAAGTTACCTGAATCCTTTGATAGGTTGTCTTTTATAAGTAATAATCTAGGATTATCATATAATAGCAAACCTCTTTCAGACCGATTGATGTTTTCTTTTAGCAGTATCGGGGCTGGTTTGCGTGGTTTGGTCAACGAAGGGTTTACTAAAATATTGGTGGAGGTAATTACTCATTATGACGGTAGGTATGGGCGTTTCTTGGTTCTGGTCAGCTTGGGCATTGGTTGTACTGTCTGGTACGCGTTTGCGCCAGGCTCTGCCGATCATTCCCCCGATAGCAGCTTGTTCGCTCCTTTTGACTCGTATGAGCCATTTTTTAATAAGAATTATAATGCGCCTAACTTTAGTAGGGTTGGTTTTGTTGAAAGAAACGACGTTTCTGCATCGGTGATGTCGGCCATGGAGAATGAGCATCCTTTTGCGGAGATAACAATCCCAGCTAGCGGCAATGTGCTTAAGGCTGTAGGTTTAGGTGTGATGGTTGCTTTCTTTCTAGCGATCGGTATAGTTCCTAACGATTCAGGTGGAATAAATATACAGTTATAAGATGATGATGATTATGATAGGCACACATTATAAGAGTAGTTTTATTTATACTCATAGTTCGTCTTTTCTTCCAAGAGTGAGTTCTTCCTTAAGTCAAATAATGGATAAACGTTCTTACTCTACTGATAGGGAAAGGTGGATAGATAAGGAGCAAAAAATTTACACATTAAAAGATTGTACTTTACACCGGCTAACTCTAGAAATTGATCTGGTTCACTCTATCTGTTCTCATTACGATGATCAAATAATTGATAATCTAACGGTTGGGAAAGTAAATTATGCCATCTTAAGCGGAACCTTCCGCTTCTCTACCTTTTACCTTTTCAAAAAGAAGGAATCGAATATACCTGGCTTACCCCGGGATACTTTCCCTTTATTTATTGAACCAAAGGACATTATTGTGGATATAGCTCTTGGTGGTCTTATAAATAGAATATTTACGGATTGCGGTCTCTTTCACCCTTCCTCTTTTAGCTCTCAAAAGGGGGTTAAATTGAAATCTTTCTTCGATAGATTTGCTGATGAATGGCCTAAGGTAGATTTTCTTTTTGTTATAGATTTATACAAATCTATGTCGACGATTGATCGTTCACGTCTTTTGAGAAAACTCCGCCTTTCTGTAGTCAAAGATGAGGGTATATATTCATTACTATTATACTTTCTTTCTATGCCTATCTTAGATAATAGTGGAAATGATTGGTCTCAGGAAAGGGGTATCCATCCTTGTACCTTTTCGACAACACCACTATTCAACTATTATTTGGATGACTTGGATAGGGAATTTGAGAAAGGCTTTCCATACATTAAATACGCACGATATAACCACTATGTCTTTTTTGGTATATCCAACGAGCAATCGAAGGGCTTCTGCCCAGCACCTATCTTTCAGCTATTGGAAGACTTGTCTCTGGTAGGGAATGTAGAGATATTAAGACCAGGAAAGTCATTATTTCTTATTCATTTAGAAAGATATATTTCCTTGGATAAAGATGGAAAGGTCAAAACATTCACAACTAATGAGGATGATAATCAATCCTATAGTTCTTTGCTAAACAGAAATAATCATTTGATACCAAAGCAAGGAAAGTAGCCAAAGAAGAAACTAAAGAAAAGGAAAGTAGCCAAAGAAGAAACTAATGCGAGGCCCCTATTGCTAGGAGAGATTCTAACAATAATTGCCTAGCAATAGGGGGAAAGAAGAGTGGGAATGCGGGCTTCTTTCACTTCTGTGAATATGGGTCCCTGACTTGAAGGGTTTTGCCTAAGGCGAGTAGCAGACTCTGGTTTCAGTGCACGTGTGGAAGACAACTCTGTTTAGCCAGTAAGCATAGGAAAGAAATCCCCCCGGGGAACTGACTATTAATGCTAATCCATTAGTTCTAGCTCGAAGTTTGCCCTTAGTTGTCTCGAAGTTAGCTGCTTGGCATGAGTAGCTTGGAGTTTAGTAATTGCTTGGGACTTGCCTGTAGTAAAGCCAGCAGTTATAAGGCTTTGGGGGTAAGCAGCATTTGATGTGGGAGTCAAGGCAAAGAAAGGGGCTTTGGTAGCTACTGATTCCATTGACTGAAGGATTGCTGACATCTTATGTGATGGAAGCCAAGGGAAATGCCACCAAGAGAAGAGGCGAGGACGCAGCTTCACCGACTAGGCGAAAGTAGCATTCAGGCATCGTTAGAGGAACTACTCTATGGTAGAACAGATGTACCAACTCTATCTTATAGACGCATTGATGATTTCCCCACTTCGTCACCTGAAAGAAAACTCTCTTCCATTGTGAAGAAAAGGTAAAAGGAATACGATCAGAGGGACGTACCATCCCCCATTGAAGGAATAGGTATAGCGGGGTTTACGTTGTCCCTATTCTAGAATAAGCGGTAATTCCGATTTGAGGCTTAGTTTACTTACGTAGTGCTTGTGCTTAGGAAGTCCTATCATATAGTGAAGATGGCATGGTAACTACCTCAACCAAGACTGGTACTAACTTACAGATTCAAACCATAGAATTATGGCTGGGCCGAACTCATTCCCAGAATAGGATTCGCTCGAGCTACCAGCTTTCTTTTTTTTCATTCCTGTTGACTAATCCGAGTCCTTGAGAGCTTAGACGTCAGTGGGGAAGAACTCCGAAATAATTTCATCGGCTCCTCCTCTCTTGCCCTCTTGATGGTATCCAGTTGAAATGGTTGCTGGATTGCCCCTAGTTCAAGCTCTAAGTCAAGCATTCACGCACCAAAGACCTCTTACTACGCTCCTGAGCCTAGGAAAGAGAAATCCCATTTGCCTAATAGGTACTACTGTGCTGAAGATTAATTAGCAGCCCTTATTCCTCCACCAGCTTCTTCTTGGCATCAAGCCAGCCCTTATTCCTTGCATCAACAGGCAATCCCTCATAAAAGAAAGGCTACTGACTTGGCTGATTCAACAAGGGAAAAAGGCATCCATTCAAACTGCTCCCATTCCTATGTTGACACCAAGAGAAAGAAAGCCAGCCTTCCTCTCTATCCATTCCTTTTTCATAATCATAAAGGAGCTTAGCTTACTAAACCAGCAACAGCGGAGTAAGCTCCCATATCCGTGAAGGACTGCTTTCCAGCAGAGGAAAACTTCTCGTTGCTGAGCTTGCCGTTAAAGAGTAAGATGCTGATTATATAGCAGCTCCGATTCCTTCACCGAGAACGAGAAGGAAGTATTATATTACGAACAAGCGCTAAAGAAGGGGGTGGGATCTCTCCTAAAAGAATGAATTGACCTCGAGCCTGTCCTACTTATTCTTCTTTTCCCGTTCCTGAGTGTAGAGGGGTTAGCCTTGAGCCAGGTCTTGATTGTTTATTCCATTTTGTCAGTTCAACTCATAGCCCCCAATCCCACTGGTGACGATATTGTCATTGGGGATCAGAAAGTTGCTCTGCCTTACAAAGAGTGGTTAGCTGATCTGGGAGTCAGTGTCTCGATGCCGAAGTCACTGGTCAATGAGTAGGCAATGGGGAAGGAAGCGAGGTGGAGTGAAGCACGGTCGGCAACAGCTAATTGGCTCAGGCGATTCTTGTTGTCGGGCGTAGGGTAGGACCTTCTTTCGAGTTTCAGAGGTGAATCCTCATATGAAGGACTCCCATCCCCGGGAAAGCAATGAGGAACAAGCATTGCCAAGGGCACAGCCAGCTACCTATGGTAAATTTAAATTAAAAGGGAACTGGTAAAGGAACTGCTGGGGGATGAATAGACCATTACATTGCCTTGTTCAATGTTCACCTGAGAATTAAGAGTCGAGCGTCTTCAAGCTTCCAATGACTCTCTTCCACCTTCCCCTCCTGATCATTCCAAAGCAGCCAAATACCACCTGATAAGCCAATCGCATCTACTTTCAAATTTGAGGATAGCTAAGTTCGGCAATGGCCATATCAGCAGTTACTCCATAGAGTCTGGTTTCAGTTAGGACAATTAAGGCTGGGCGATGAAATTAATAAATACCTGACCAACAGGCCAGTTTGGATGCCACCAAGGGATGGAGAGAGAGCCCAGCACGTCGGGTTTTTCGAGAAGAGGTTCTTATTAACAGAAAGCAGTGATGAATGGGACGGAGCTGCTACACTTCAGCTGGAGCTTATGTATTGAAGCAGAGGTGTCAGTTCAGACAGCAGCAGGAGGTTGGATTCTCCAACTTTTGCAAATGAACCCCGCTCAATCCCTTCCTTCTAGCCTTCCCCGCTCTTTGGGATAGCAGGAATACTAAAGATCGTGGCATGGCATCTGTCAGTTCCTTTAGCACAAGCCATTACTTAACTTAATTATATATTTATATATGAATAGTCAATCCCTTCTCTTCCTCAAGCTAGTACCAAAAAGCCTATTCCGAAAGCCGTCTTTCAATCCCTGTGCCCCAAAAGAGGGCTAGTTTCAAGGGTGCGCACCTAGTAGCTGCGAGCCTAAGATCAAAGGCAGTTCCAAAAAAAAGTTCCCTATTTCCAGCTTGATAAAGTCTCAGTTTCAGTTGTAAGGTTAGGAAAGCCAGGTATGATGAAATCCTCTTTTCGAATAGGAATTGATTCGATGTTATTATTTTATTATTTTATAAAAAACTGAATATACTGTTTTCAAGAAGGAATCGCCATCCTTTTCATTCGATGTGTTCCCATCCATTAAAGAAGAGGAAGAGACCTAAATTAGGAGATTATTCCTACCCTCCTTTTGTTGTCTTTCAGATACCAGTTCAATAATCAGAGAAAAGAATAGGAAAGGCAAGGACGCTGAAGCATAGGCAAAGCAAGCTCAGTCAGATTCAATTGACCGAGACTGGCGAGAGAGGACTTCTGACTCCTAAAGAGGGACGATTCCTGGGTTTTAGTGAGTGACGGGCTTAGGGGTGGGATGAAATCAAGAAGGTGGACCTCCCTCCCGTGGCAGTCGCAGATAGGCTGATCTGGACTCCCGAGTATACTCACCCAAAACGAGGGGCTACTTGTCCTCCTTTGTTAGGTAGGCACAGAGACGACCCCAGCTCTTGGGCAATCTCACTTCACATTGGACCCCCCATCGAATTCAGGAAAGATAGAACGAATGATTTTCGCAGCGTTGTGCTTGGAAGCGCTCTCGTTTGTTAGCAAGAATACGCTGCACGAATCCGCTGTTACTGTTAGAGAATCTGCTGCTCGAGTGAAGTAGGAGCGTAGCTTTGAAGACAGAAGCAATAGCCTGATTAGTCACTTCTTATGGATCAGGTTTGGGTATAAGACATGTTGGATCCACAAAGGTAGCGAAGTTACTTCCGGGGGAAGGCAGGCAGGAGAAAATCCCACCGTGTAAGCAAATCCGGTAATCGACGGTAAGTGGGAGGTCGGGAATCCCATGTTTTAGGAGATCACAAGCACAGATGAGCCGGCCAACGAGCAAGGTACGATGTTCAAGGGGCGGTAGGCTACTTGAGCGAAAGCGAACGAGACAGGTGCGAATGAGCCTTGCTGTTATGGCATAGCGGTTTCCGATCTACGTTCTGCGGATATGAGAAGTTGAGGAAAAAAGTAGTGAATCAGCTGCCATCATCTCCAATGGCCATTTATCTTAACTCAATCGTTAGTTTTAGGTCTCGTGTGAGGTGTGACATTAAGGGGCTGCTACGGCAGCTACACAGCCGTTATGTAGAAGCCGTTATGATAACGAGATGCGAACACCCTTGTAGCTTTGGAACACTAGGTAGCTTGCCTGCCTCATTAGCTAAAGCGTGGGCTGGCTTTTCCTATTTGCCTGTAGTGAGTGATGTTCTAGTTCTTTGGTAGCTAGCTTTCTAATAATATAGAGAACCTAACTCTCCTAAACCGGGGGAGCGTTACCTGTTTATTACATGAAAGCTTTCCCCGGAGAGCAGGCAACGAAGCTAAGTAGATTTGCTAAGTAGATGTGGAAGCGAGGGCAGAACAAGCAGGCAAGCAGCGCGGGTGGGACCTGTTGTTCAGGGGGTTTGGAGAGCAAGTAACCAGGGAACTGAGTTCTATAGAGAATATCTCCTTGAGTTTTAGCTCCTAGTTTGGAACTATGGTCAAGTAGTCCCTTAGCTGCCTGCCTGGATTCCCGAGTCACAGTAGCTAAACGTAAGTAAGCGTGGGCAATAGAACGGAATGGAATGGTTGTTGCATTTATCCAAGCAAGGAGCGGGGTAGTTTACTCGCGGGAATAAGGGAAAGCGACTTGACCTTCGTCGATTGATTTGGTTGGTACAGCCACTTTGCTTGAAGCTGGAAACCAAAGGATTGAAGAAAAACATCGATTTGTCTCTAAGCTCCGGATGCTTCATTCCTGTGAATGGGATGGCACTTTATCCCCCCGGCTCATCTTGCTTTTTTTGAAATGGAGCTGCTCTGGCTTCCTGACCTGATGAAGGGGGTTGACTTAAACAATTACACGGTGAAGTCGGGGTATGCGGTAGCCAAAGAAGTTCAAGATGCAGACCAGCCTCAATCATCTCATTTGGGTAGTCAGGATAGTGGGCTTTGGAAGCAGTTATGGGCTGGAAAAGCTCATCCCAAGATGTGGAGATAGAGCCAGAAGTGAGGCTTTGTGCCTTCGTCAATTTCCATTATCATTGACAGGTGCTGCTCTTACATGCATTGCTTACGCCATAAAACCATTCCTACTTGGGATGCTATGGTCACAGCATTTTTCAGAGGTGCTTAGGTCTTTGATGCGCTTCTTCATTATCAATTCAATCCATTGTCTATGTGTTTCATCATTATAGATTGTCTATGTGTTTCAAGGAGGTTTCTCCTTGTCTGTCTTAGGTATCTCCTGGTTAGGTATCTTCTCGTCAGTCTTAGTTTTCTCGTCTAATGTAGGGTTAGTCACCTCTGTTCTTTCTTCTTCTTCAGTGGATTGAGTGTGCATGCTTTTATCTGTATTCTTCTTATCATCAAAGAGTGATTTCTTCTCTTTGTATCTCTCGGCAATCTCTCTTTCCTTCTGAGATAATTTCTCAATGAGAATCTTATTTTCAGTCTGTAGTTGTATTACATCATTCTTTAGTGATTTGATTATTTGTTTTCCAATGTGATCTAGGCTAGACAAGTCTATGATATCAATTGGATAAGTATCAACCCAGACATCTCTGTGATATACTGGTATCCTCTTGGTCCCCAGCTTAATCCCAAGCCTGACCAATGTGTCTTTCTTGATGATGTTAAGAGTGTGCCAATCAATCCGGAAGTTGGCTTCCACCGGTACCAGTTCTGTACGAGATGGGTCCGCGTACTGTGACTCAAACCATTCTGGATATACCATATTTTTCGCTGGTCCCTTGTACTTGAGTACATTGGTGCCATCTATTGCGATGTAGAAATAGGATTTCGGTGCTAAAAAGTATCCTTTCATTACTCTGTCCTCTAGCTTAAACTTACCTAAGACAGAAGTTGAAATCAATTCCTCTGGTAGTGGATGACCAAGCACAACAGAGTCTGTGTCTGTGTAGTAGCAGTCCTCTCTTGAGATATAAGGGTACATATGTATCCTAGCACTGGCAGTGATCGCAGCAGCTAGTTGGACAGCAGAGTTCTTCGGTGGGTTCCAATAATCTGGGCCCTTATCGGTATTGCTATGGTAGGCAACGATGTAGTTGTTCTCGCTAAGCATATCACCGAATATCAACTCACTATGCCTGATCAAATCTTTGTATCGATCTTCATCGCAGACCTCGGTTATAGTGCTTTTAGGGTTAATACCAAATCTACCGTATAGCGAATTCATAAGGATCTTGTACACATAGGCCATTGCCTCATTACCTTCTTTCCTTGCCTCTAACCTGCTCTCAAAGAGTGAGCTAACAAAGTCTTTGAATGGGCTTTCCATCCTCTCAAAGAGGTAGCCTGAGATTGGGAGCACAGTGTAGCCTAGGCCTCTTGCATACTTTAACTCCTCGCTATAGTACACTCCAACAAATTCCCCGGTTGGAAAGATGAGAGTGTTATTCTTGTCTCGATAGGGTAGAAAGGGCTTCTTGATAGTCTTCGGACATACCACATATGCCTCAATAAAGCCAAAGATGCTATCTAAGTCCTTGCCTTCCAGATTTCCATGCCAGACTGGAACACCACCAGGCATTGGAAATTCCTTCATTACAAAGGGATAGAGAGAGTTCACATCGTAGTAGTATAGGTCCTCGCCATATGGCTTGTATGTATCTGTATGACCACCGTAGTAGGCACGCCTTATAAAGCTGTCTTCATTCTTGTTTGGGATGTGGATTGGCCAATTAGAAGCATCGTAGTATTTCATACGAAAGATGCTTAGAGCAAGTGAGGAAAGGGTTATCTTGCTTTCTATGTCCACCTTGTACAGCTTCCAATATATCTCTTGAGCTTTTTGCATTACACCTCCAAGGAGAAGGATGTCTTGCTTCATATAGTCTAACAAGCTTGTTTTCATACTTGACAGATTTGACAGTGTCACCTCTTCATATGGGATAGAGCCTTTCGGGCCTAGAACCGGGCATAGATTCTTAGCTAGGGCGCTAAGTTTGCCAGGGAGTAGATTCAAGGAGTCTCTGAAGCAGAATAACATCTTCTTACCAGAATAGACAGCTAACTCGTAAAGCCTATGGTTCCTCATCAGTGGTTTTAGCTTGTAGCTCTTGTGATGACATGCTAGGTGCTTAAGCAAGAGAATTCCATCGAATCTAGAGAAGTTGTGGAAGTAAATAGTTAAAGAAGATTGTTCTTGTCTAACAATCGTTGATATCCTTAATACCAAGTCATAAAGTACCTTAGTACTCCTTTCTTCAAAGGAATCCAAGATTATTGAGTAGTCCTCACTGAAGTAGGTATCAATCATAATATCATAGATCTCTTCACCGGGACGAACCATCAAGAGACCAGCTGCATAAGGCTTATGAACGTTATCGATCAGTATTGTCTCGGTATCGGCTACCATGAATGGTTTCAACTCAGTGTGACATGGTTTGAGTGCTGTGATATGGGTTGGATAGCTACGCTTACTATTTCGGATCTCTCTTGCTATTATTGGATCGATCTCACTCAATCCGGCTTGAATGATTGAAGAAAGTGAGCTATTTCTCTCCTCTGAAGATAGGGATGGCCTATCCATCTTTTTGCCATCCATATAGACTCGGATCATGAGTCGAACTATATAATCTCCGTCGTAGATTTCGGAATATTTCATAATATATCGAGATATATGAGCATAGACCTCACTCATTGGAATTAACTTACAATCTTCATAAGTCAAGGGGATAGCATGACCTAGCGTAAATGAGATCTCCTCTCCGTAAGATCGCTTCATGGTAAAGGAAATTGTGAACTTACCGTAACCAGATAAGGATGGGTAAGCAAACTGGATTAACAGATCCATGGTCGCAAGACAGAGTAGGAAAATATCGTTAACAAGAGGGTAAGGCTCGAAGAAGTGATGTGAAGCAATGATTAACCCTGGATGCGGATCTTGGTGTGTTGTTCGTTCAATCTTGTGATACAAGCTATTCAATAACTGTCCAGTAGTTGCCCTGTCTGTGGTGTATGCCATCATCTTATTCTTCATACTTAATAGTGTACGCAGTATGGGGGATTATCATCCCCACTATTTATATTTAACATGAATTTATTCCACTTTTGCTCATGAGCTAGCCAACAATCCTTAGGGTTACGGGATTGAAAATCACCGCATACATTACGAGTATAGTTCTCGTAAGAGGTAAGTATTCCCGAGATCCTTTCTTCCCAAGTTGCCATCATCTTCTTGCTTATGTTCTCAGGAACATTTGCCTTTAAGTAATAATGAAGCGTCTCTTTTGAGATTACCTGACTGGCAAAATCACCCTCAGTAGGTCCTTCTGAATAATCCCTTTTTACAATAGGTTGAATAACATTCATATAGATGAACTCGTTGAGGATTGAAAGTGGAGGGCCCATTTCACAAATTACATTTTTATAAAGATATGGTATATAATTGCAATATGAAGCTGTAGTTATAAAGTTGTCGTGTACTGTGTATATAGGAGCACCTTTATCCAGCATATCTTCTACTACTTTCATTGCAATATTGGCATCCTTCTGATGGATGAAGTTTACGAAGGTAGAGATTTCAGTCTTCCTACGATCTCTCTTAGAAGAAGAAACTCTGAGAGTAACCCGACGCCTCTTCTTATGAAGTCGATCATATACCCATATATTTATGGCCTCCATTATCATATAATCCTGTACCGTGGTAAAGTAAGGAACTTTATAGAAAACTGGGCTTTCCCTAGCTGACGCGATCCAGCCTATATGGCGGATCAACCGGATCAGGCATTCCATGCTATGATATTTCGTCTTCCAGAACTGAAAGCAGAGAGAGGCAACTGTGAAGCATTCCTTATGAGTGATGTGGTGAGAGAGATGGTCTTTTAGATCGCTGGCCGTGCTCATTAAAGTTTTGCCATAGATAATAGGCATAAAGATACCTTTGACCATCTTACGAGTGAGGTGTTTGCTAACTATACTTGATAGAGGATCCCCCCCCAGTTCTACATTCATGAACTCTTTGAGCTCTTCGAGGATGAAAGAATAAACATCTTGGATTTTTCCATCCGAAGATGGGATGAGATTAGTTCTCTTAGCCATGGTTTCATCCAACAAAAAGTAACTCATGATCTGATATGCACTCGCTGATGCGTCTTGGGTAATAGGGATGCTCGCAAGAATGTTAGCGTTGGTGGTCATTCCAATTATATGGGCGAGGAACTGAAAGGGGCGTTTTGCCCCCCGAGCTACCACGATAGGTGGATCACTGATCTGCAATAACTTTTCATCAAACCACTTTAATGCATCATCGAAAGAGACGAAAGACTGGTAATGGAAGGCTGCAGCGGTGAAAAGCGTATTATTGTCAATAGTCTTTTGGATACCCTCATCCGCAAAGACGAGAAGGCTTCTTGCTAGATCACGCTCGTGGAAATGTAAGATTCCACTGCGGTAGATTCGACCTCGGAAGTCGAGAAAGGCCGGCAAATAAAAATTATAACCATCGTAGGCTTCTGCCAGCCTGATAATCAATTTCTCATAACGAGCACGCTGTATGTTCTTACATAAAGTATGTAACAATTCGGTAAAGCTACATAATTGGTTAATAACCTTATCCATCATGTGAAACTTTCTAAGTAAGATTGAGGCTGATTTTATATGAATAGAGGCTAGAAATCTTGGCATGAGTAAACCTTCTTCAACAAATTTGTTTTCATTATCTTGAAGATATTTCAACCAATCACTGTTGATTTGAAAGGCCTGACGCTGCAGCTTGTTCATTACATTACACAGATCCTCGTAATTATCCTGGCACCCAATATCTATATAAAAATTATTAATGTTACCGGTACTTAACAGGCGGTAACGATCATATATATCCCCTGTTGGCATACTTAAGTAACCCCCTGATAGATCGGACAGGGTTCTAGGTTTTTGACCCGGCGGGCTGGCACTCTTCCAATCTAGAGGTTTGCATACCATAGGCAGGTTGAGCTTGATCGGTAGTAATGAGATATCAAAGTTGCAGACAGCGTAGAGATGGCTTGGAAGATAATATGATCCTTTCTTCGTCCTCGCTCGAACAGTCCCGCTCAAATCATTGATTAAATGGATCAATCCCCTATTTCACCTACTGACAGAGATCAATTGCTGGATCAACTTATCTAGCAACCACTTCGATCAATCAACTTTCTTCTCCGGTCACCCCACCCGCCTAGCAACTAGCTACTTTCTTGGAAATACATTCCTACCCTCACTAGATTAGATAGGCCTAAGGGACTCGGTAGCCTCATCCTTCTCTTTCTTCTCTTCTGCCTTCCAGGCTTGGCACGGCAAGTGCCTACCTATAAGATTAGAAGGTAAGAGATCTTATCTCCGCATTTCCACAATATATGAGCTTAGACTTATTATATTAACAAAAAGGCAGGAAAGCATGCCGGACAGGAAGGCATTTGCAAAGGAAGAATCGTTGATTTCTCTGTTCTTATAAAGATTGTATTACACTAGACTAGGGGAGAGCTTAATTCAAATAATCTGCTATTGCTCTTAGCGGGAGGGTAGTTCGGCAATCTTATGTCTTTGGCACTGGCAATGCAAATCTCTCTCTTAGCATAGAGAGCGGGAGGTAAGCACTAGACACAAAGGCCTCATAGCCGCCCCAAAGAATCTGACTCTTTCTATGAGGTAGTGAAATGGCAATACAATTACGAAACTAAAGGCTGTCAATGTGAATCTTTCTATGCACTGGCTGCTGCTCCTACTAGTTGCTGCTGCTAAGTACTAGCAGATCGGGAGAAGGAAGCCCTTCGCCTGTCTTCACTTATATTAAAGAAGGTATCCGCGTCGACTACGAAATAAGAGAGAAAGTAGCCAGCAGGAAATTGTCTCTTTCTCTCAAGGGAGTGAGCGAACTACTAGTCGTAGGGCGGGAACGGTATAAGACTAGCTCAGGCTCTACGGATTGCAGCTATTGATGAGAGTATGCCCTCTTAAAGGAGAAAGACGTCTTGCGGAGTGAAAGAGTCCTCATCACGAAAGATCGGTCTTAACTCACCTTAAAGTCCCAAGGGAAGAAGAAGAAGGAAGTCAGCTAAGAATCGGTATAGAAGGGTCTCATCGGGGTATTCACCTAGCTCCCTAGCTTCCTATATTCCCACTCGAGCGGGATCAAAGGGGATGAGTTATTCTCGTAGCTAAATGCCCAAGTCGGGCTGGTATAGAGGATCAAGAGACTGTACTCGCCCTTCATCCCTCAACCATTCAACAGAAGCAATAGCAAAGAAAGCAGCAAGAGTGGAGAGAACAAGCTCAGCTTCGGCAACAGCAACTCGAGAAAGCAATTCAGTTTGTGAGGAACCGGCCACTTCTTTATATACGTCGCCATTTGACGATCTGTCTTTAGTAGGTCGTCTATTCTTTCTTACCTCGGGATAGGAGTTCCCAATTTTCTGACGATGAAACGGTCTCTGTCAGCCTTACCAGCTGTCTGAGATGAGCGTCCAAACCGAATCGATCTTTTTGCCCCCCTCAGCTATCCCTTCCCGTCTTCGTTTAGCAGCGAACTCAAAGATGGCCTTTATGTATGAGCCGAAAAGGAGGTATCCATAGATACCAACCAAACTAGCTAGTCAGGGAAGGTAGGTAAGTAAGAGGCGGATCTAGGGAGTCTTTACTTCTTCGACTTCTTATTCTTATTCATAGTTGAGATACTCCCAACCTCCACCAGCAAGCAGCACCGGAGTGAATCGTAACCTTTCGATCTGTTTATAAGGGGTCAGGACTCGTCAAGAGACGAGAGGTAGCTAATGCTGTTTGATCACCGTCACGAGATTTGTTTGCAGCTACTATAGCTAATCAATCTCCTGCTTTCATTCCGTTTGGAATCTTAATGCGATCTGAGAGCGGATCTAGGAATCCCCTGGTAGTTTGGTTGGTGAAATCCGATAATCGATTGGCTTTAGAAAGGCTGCTTTCCCAACCTAGACATTGTAACTGAAAGTTCTGCCTACTTCTAGGCTTAGGGTAGTCCTCGACAACCTTCTTCTTTTACTGGCTTGGGAAAGACCCGTAGGCTATGGATCCCTCTAATGGAATTGGGCTATAACCATATTTCCATGGTCTAGGTTCAAGGGCAATACAGATTGAGGCTTGGAGTAGATAAGGCTTCATGGACCCAATTTATAGGGCTGTTAAGGACGGACTCGCTAGTGTCCCAGGGATTGACCGGTGACACTACTAACTTAATTGACCTAATATATGTATTTTTCCACAGGACTGAATCCATAGAAACCTTGGCTTAGTGCCATTACTGTAAGCGGCGGATGATTGGTATGCAGGATCGGTTGCAACGGTTTCACATGAATGTAAATCAAGAGATTGGCGGCTTTCCAACTAGCCATTGTACCTGAGATTGCGATAAGTCCTTCTTCTTCTTTGGAGCTTGTTCTTGGTCCCAAGGGAAATGGGGTGACAAAGAGCAGCTTGCTTCTCCAATTGGATCATTGCTCGACTCGATGGGTACTTCTAGTGGTTTGCCGGAGAAGCTATATTGTTTTTCTTTCAGGAGTTGGTTGGTGGCATGGACACCTAGCCTTTTTTTAGAGTATTTGTTTGTTTGCTGGCACAGGTAGTGGAGGCATTATCCACTCCAGCAGTAGCAGATGTAGAATGTGAAAGGTGGGATTCCCGGTTGATTGGATGCTTCCGTTAGAGCTTCTTCCCCTTTCTTTTGGCCACTAATGTGTGTGGTGCCCCTCTATTCACGTAATAGACTATTGCTATTGGGTTGTTAATCCTTTTCACATGCATACAACTCGGTATAGAAATGCGAGGCTCAAAAGCATTCGAGCATATCTTTTTTTGAGTAGCTGCAAGTGAGCCCCTTTTTTTTATAGTATTAGTCAAATCGCTGTCTTGATCTAAATATAGGCCTTTAGGCTAAGAATATCAACGGATAGTTCTTTCTAAATGGAATGAGGGGAATAAGTAGCTGATCAAGAGAGATGTGAGAAGCAGGCTGTACTGCAATCTAACTAAGTGGTGTGTGGGATCCGGCAAAAGAGGCGCGTTCTACGCACATACAAAAGCGCAGATAGCGGCTACCATGTAATAGACAACTAGCCGTGAACAAAGGGTCGGCATCAAATTGAGACGGACCCGACGAAGAAGTAGCACAACAACGAATACTAGAGATAGAGTACCCCCTTTCCTCACGGGAGTAAGATTACGAAATTCTACCTTATTAGAACTAGACACCAGCTGCTTTAGAAAATGAGATAGCATTCTTTATAATAGTAAGACCAAAATTCAACAAAGGAGGATAAATATCCCCAATATAGCAGACAAATAAAAGCAGCGGAAAAGCCCGTAGGTACCTTATCAGCCTTTGGTAGTTTAACGTGCTTGTATCTACTCTTTTTCCATTTCTTTCTTTTTCACCTGGAAGTGAACTGTAAGAGAACCAATCCATTGTCTTCGAATAGTAAAGGTATGCCTTTCCAAAGCCAGTTAAGAGATCAGCCTTCGTGGACAATAGGCCTCGAGCTGGTAGTAGCGGCAAGGGAGGAGTGAATACCCGGTTAGCCCGTCGCTTTTTATGGCTTACCTTCGTACTCAAGGGAGGTTTTACCATCTAAGTCCAGGTTAGTTGTGAAAGTCTTGGCTTAGTCTTTTTCCATGTCTGTTGATGGCGCTTGCTATTGAATGTCTTGATTGCGCATATCCCTTTCCTGGTTCTTTGTAGCATACTTAAGATGTTGCGGGATAAACGCTCTTTGAAAGGTAAATGAATGCTTATCCTGTGGATTCGGCATTAGCGGTCTTAGCACTTTCCCTTGGCAGGATCATCTATCCCCCTATGGTTTATTCCTCTTCTTTTGATCCCTTGGCTCGGTATGGTTCACCACATTCCAGCGCTCTTTCAACCTTTGCTCGGTAGGTCTTCGATACGGTTCTGCTTATCGATCCGCTTTGACCCGATCGGATCACGGGAGAACTTAGCCGAGCTTTCCTTAACCTCACCCTCTGCCTCAACCATTCATTCCAGTGATCTTTCAACCGTAGTGCCCTTCTTTCCCTGTGTATGAGAGTTTAAAGTAGTCAGTCTGATCCTTCTCTCTAGCTAGTGCCATTCCTTTTTCTCTTTAACCCTGCTCGGTATGGCTTGCTCGATACCAGGTATCGGTAGTAACATCAGTCTTTCCCTTCTCTAGTGGATTAATCACCGTTCAATTGATCGGACTATATCAGCATATGGGAATCAGCTATAGAATGGATTTCACTCATAGAAAGAGATCGGTAGTTGGATGTGATGACAAGGAATAACCAAAGGGATCAGGATGAATCCCACAAGGTGTCCCATTCCTTTCTTTCTTGGTTCTTTCTACTAGAATATGTGACCAGAGAAATGGGGAGATAGGAGAGTCTCGATCATGTGAGAGAATTAGGTATGGAAAGGAAAACTTACTTACATACGAAAGATTAATGCCAGTGCTCGGTCAGTCAGGAAGGAATAAAATGGTACCATATCTCATTCCGTTGTTTGGTTCTTCCTTTAGCCTGTGCCAGAAAATCATATAAAAAAGAAGCTCGTGTGGTGCATCCCCCAGAGGGGTACGGGTAAGGTTCACTCATCATCGATGGACCAGTTCGTATACTATTTCCGCTCGATCACAGCTCGTCCTTCTTTCGTGCAGTGCACTTTGTTGATGATTGCAGGCATACTCGCTGAACATTCCCTTCGTGGACCACAAACAAGATCTATGAGCAAATAGATGAATGAAAGCGATAGCAATGAGGCATTCAAGCTCTTCTCTGCGAACCGATCACAAGGTGGATTTACTATGATGAATTGGGATCCGCGTGACCAACGCCATGGCAAAATTACCTCCCGGATGGGGAACCTCATGCCCTTATCCAGTTTTAAGGGTTTAGGCAACTTTTAAGTTCCTGAAGCTTGACACGATGGGGGATGAGAGAAGGGTTTACACCATGAAAGTAGTTGAGCCCGTACACATGAAGCCATTAGTGTAAAAGGAACGGTTCCTTGCTGACCCACATAAAGAACAAAGAAATAAGGAAAGGAAAGGCATTGTTACTGCGCGGACGAGGAAGCTCTTGACGGAGCCTACCTCGGATAAGGGCAGAGGGAAGGAGTAGTTCGCTTACTTTTACCCTTGGTTGGGAGAGAAAGTCCCCCCTTGAGAAGGATCAAAGATAAGAATCGGAGTGGTGAGGCAAGCAATATCACTAGTGGAAGGAGAAGCCAAGCAGAGTTAGGCGCCCTTTGATTAGGTTGCCGGTAAGGTTTGTGGTATAGTCCTAGTCTTTGGCCTTGGCACATAATTCTAAGTTGCTAGCATTCCTAGTCTCTCTAACAAAAAGAAAGTGCTAGGAGCAGTCGAAGGGCTAAGCTCATCAGTTGATATAGTAGTTCTTTCTTCGTCTTATATCGAGAGGGAGCTAGTCTTCTATGCTGGAGGGCAACCGCAAGGGGAGGTACTTGCCTTTCTTTCGTTAAGAGTTCCGCGCTTTCCCTCTTTGGTGGCATCGTATAGTAAGGTGAAAACAGAACTTCTTCGAGGCCCCAGAGTCCCTAGCTGCCTTAAGCCCGTAAGCTACTTCCTTTAGTTGAACTGGTGGCTATATAGGTCAATTGAATCTTAGCCAGTTTCTTCTTTGTTCGAAAAGAGCTACTCCGACTCGACTGTCAAGCAAAGATCTAAGGCCTTTTTTGCTCTGCCTCTGGGCACGAATGGATCTAACTTTCACTCTTGAGTGAAAATGCTAGCTATCTTGCTCTCTCTTTGCCTCTCTCTGAGCAAGGTAGGGTGCTCCTTATTTATGTGATTTTCTGCTCTTAGCGGATTGGATGCTTTCGATTCCTTAGCAGAGCGAATTCTTGTCTTTGCGGAACCAGAGCGTCTTCGATCTTCTCCTTTCTCTGGGTACGGTACAAAGAAGACCAAGTGGATGGAACAACCCTCAGACCCAATCGACACAGTACCGAGCCAGAGCAGTCTAAGAAGGGACAAGAGACTCTTTGTTCACAGCTTCACATCCTAGTGCCAAGGTGCCCAGCTAAAGCCAAAGGGCGGATTCAATATCACCGGAGTCGTGAACAGAGAAAGCCTCGTCTACCGCTCCTCGGGTCAAGACCAAGGCAAGATCGATGCTTATAGCCTTCATGCCAAGGAAAGACGTCCAAAAGCATCAATAGCTTCTTCTTCTATAAGATCTGCTGCGGATGATATAGTTGCTCCTAGTCCGACAACTAGAGCCAGAACCAAGGATGGCGCGAATCGCTCGAATGCAGAGATTGGCCAAGAGCTGACCAAGCGAGAGGACCGCGTAATGAAGCAAAATGTTTTAGGGTTGAAGCCGGTAATCTATGTAGCTTAGAATGGGTAGGTCTCTAAAAGCACTGAAAAGTCCAACTTTAAGTGTAAGGCCTTCCAACATTTCTTACCTAACAGAAATGGCAAGGCAAAAGAAAGAGTTGGGGCGGTGGCATAACCAGGATCCGGTGGAGTTCTTTTGTAGTACCTCCAACCAACTGGCTCGAATCGTTTTCCCTTTTGGTTGTTGCGAAGCGAATGTAGTCTCAAAATGAAAGTGTGTATGCCAAGCCTTCTATTCTCCTCCTTTATCCTGTGCCCCGCTGTCAGGCTTCCTTCCTCCTTATTGGAAGAAGCTCTCCACGCTGCTAGCAAGTGAAAGCGCTAAACCAAATTCCGCTTTGTGCCCTTCTTCCTACCCCGCCCTCTTTTACGAGCAGGATAATACGTTAAAAAAGCCCCTTTGTCTGAGGAGCGCAGCACACACCTTATGTGCAGTGCTCCTTTGCTTGCTGGAAGCTCTCAGTCTACCTTGGAAAATGAATGGAATCTTGAGCATCGTCCCTTCCCGAAAAAAAGTACAAGAGGCCATATACAATAAAAAAAGAAAGGGTAGACTCCATGTCATAGAAATCGAATACATCGGAATCAGCACCGTCTTATTCGTTTGCAAAAAGAGGACTCAAAAGAATCATGATTCGGTAAATAGGCCACTGATCGGCATCCAAGCTTACTAATAGGGGTGAGGGGCCGGCAAGCGCGTACCAAGCCATTCGAGGGTAGCTAAGCAAGGAAATAAGTAAAGACAGCTTATGGTCGTGTGATGGCAAAAAGAGTCTCATCAAAGCTTCCAGTGTCGAGTTGTCACAAGTAGGTTTTTTAGTCATAGCTAGACAGCCAAGAGAAAATTTTCCTCGGTCAGACTCAGTATCCTTGGTTGGAAAAGGAATTGGATAAATAAGGCTCACATTACTGCCACTTCACCAGAAGATCAAGGCCATGTCGAAACTGAAATACCTTCGGTACTTCCTCTTAGCCATTCACTAGAGTTCTTTCTTTTTAAAGAAAGGGGTGGTAGAGCAAGATTCGCGCATCCAGTTGTCCGGTCAAAAAGAAGAAGGTTAACAAGCGCAAAAACCATACTCAACAAAATGCTCAATCCACATCCGGAAAACAAAAAACGAGAGTCTAAAGAAAGAAGGAACTCCAGGAGATTCCCCGGTTTCAGGCTTAGCGTACCTTCTCTAGGTCCTTGAAAGGTCTCTTCTTACTCGAAGTCTCAAACTGCTGTAAAGTAGCTCTTGCAGTAGAAAGAATGGCAGCTCACTTGAACTATTTTAAATCATCACATCTGCTAAGTGAACAAATAGGCTCCTCCTTACTTGGCTGACTTGTCTGATTGGCCTACCGAGAGGGTAGGGATCGATCTAATAGATCTGTTTATCGCAAACATTGGTTTAGGTGTGAAGTTCTCTACTCTGCTTTGACGCGGACAGCTTCATTCTACTATTCTAGCCTATTTATATTTATCCAGTGGCACGCCATGTTAGATGCTAAGAGAGCCCTGCTTTCTTCCTTGGGAGACCATACTTTCGGGTGAGATAGCTAAGATGCAGTAAGCTACTCTTCAGCTGCGATAGAACGATTGGCTGATGGATCTGATAAATCCTTTGCTCCGTTGTCGGAGTAGGAGAGGCTGTTAGTTCAGCTAGAAGAGTTGCTCAATTATGTTTGGGAAGTAGATTTCTTCCTTCTTGTTTGATCCCGAAGTATGAGATAGAATGAATTATAGTTCAAGGTCGGATATAAGAATAGGGCAGTTTGAGCCAGCTTCATCTTCTACCGTATCTCCAGGGGGAGCGATAACAGAGCTTCTTTCCTTTTCTTCTTCTTCTACTTCTACTTCTGCTCTCCCCTACTGGGCAGC
The DNA here is from genome assembly GCA_001753735.1 of Embelia ribes. Classification (NCBI taxonomy): domain Eukaryota; kingdom Viridiplantae; phylum Streptophyta; class Magnoliopsida; order Ericales; family Primulaceae; genus Embelia; species Embelia ribes. The sequence goes on along the minus strand of MKEJ01080208.1, from coordinate 3,628 downwards.
TAACAAAGAACTAGCTTCTTTCTGGAAATGCTGTCCCCTCTCATGATATGTACGAGGCAGAGTATGAGTAAGAGAAAGGGGCAGAGTCAGAGAAGGCAGGAAAAGAATCCTTCTCAAAAGTAAAGGTATAGAAAAGGTCTTCGAAGATCTGTTGAAAGAAGGTCTACAGCTCGCGGGGTAGAGCCGGTGCGAGACGCCCCAGAGAATGCAGCTGGTACTTCAGTTTCGGGGGAGATTGCCCACAGAAGGAGCATTTGCAGCCCCTTTTACCGCTGAGATAGACCTTGAAGCTAAGGATCCTTTGGGTATGGCGTAAGATGCCGTTTTCAGATATGATTTTGATGTATGGATAGCTTTTGGGGGTAACTCCTTTACCTCCATCCCTGAGCTGACAGATTTGGGAAAGACTGTCCCCCTCTGTACCTGATGGGCACTCTCCAAAAGAAGTTCCCGGAAATACCGTCCCTACCGGCCGAACCAACAAAGACACTGATTTCATGGACCGATTTAGCCGATGCACTTACTTGAACTGCTCGATCCATGGCATATGTTCAAGCCGAAAACTTGTAGAATGAATTTTTTGCTTATCAAAGATGCATGAGACTTTGGTTACTTGCCGGGAAATGTTACAGGGAGTTGAAGAAACTTTTGGGGATTCGTTTACGAGTGTAGCCTCGGCGTGGTGTTTAAGGACAGAGGGGTGATGGGTTCTCGTATTTTGTTCTCGGTTCCATTTTGTGTAGTATTTGTCACTTAAAATATACTGGGAACCAAGTCCCGGAAAATGTTGCACAAAACTAATAACTTGAAATGGGGAAATAAGTTATCCAAAAAATGAGCAGAAGTATAATTATATAACCGATCTTGTGCAGAGGAGCTAGGGGTGTGCGAGCCGACCTGCACTTGCTTCTGCTTAGGCTCGGCTCGTATAGTTTATTCCAAGCATTCCAAGCTTGAGCTTTGCTCGTATAGTTTATTCCAAGCTTTACTCAACTCTTACGATAAACAAGCTGTTTGTGAGTCTTTCTTTGACATGGTGTGATCTTAAAGTTCTCATCCATTCTAATAACAAATCAGTCAACCAAGGGACTAATCGAGTGCCTTTAAGGTAGGTCATTAGACCGCAAATCATGGGGTCTTCCCTGAATTGTTTATGCCCTGGCAAATACAACCGCTATCCAACCCGTAGAATGCAAACCCAATCCTACCTTGTAAAATCCAGGTTGAATACTAGTCTCAAGGTCAGACATGGATATCCGGTGTACCCGAGATACATGTCCGTGTACTATTAGTCGACTAAGTGTCTAAGCAACTGACTGACGTGATTACCCTGCGCCGGGACAAGGTCTTTACGTTTTATCCTTAGGCACGGTACGTACCTCATCCTCACTCACTCCCAGATTCGCAGTAAAATTTGAGTCGATCCGGGTATCGGATACACTCAAATTTGAATCGGCCCGAATTAATACTACTGGAGCTCAATTCGAGATTAAGTCTAAGTCTGACCTTAAACGCGATTCGGATGGATATGCGGAGACTCGAACTTGACCAAATTTTTTTCTTTTTTACATTTATAAATAAATATTTTTTTTTTCATATATATTATTTTTTTATTTTTTTACTCAATTGACTTGTGAGCTCAAATGAGTTTAGTATCTTAATATTCGAACTCGACTCGAACTAGAACCAAGAACAAAAGCGTACTCGAACTCGACTTGTTAAATACTTGAGTCGAGTAAAATTCAAGTCGAGCTTGAGCCACTCATTAAAAGATCGACTTGCAGCCACCCCTAATCTTGTGGATTGGTTGTATATTTAAGGAGGAGATCAGCACACTAGATCTTAGTGTACAAGTTTTAGTACAATGTATATACAGGTTTGTTTTGAGGCATGCCATTATCCAAAAGATCAGCACACTAGATCTTTTGTAATTTATATTATCTTCAGCAATTGTCTGTTGCTGCAAGCAATAATTTACTTTAGAGTTTCTGCCATTTCCAATGAGCATCTTAATTTCAGCTGGAGTTAGTTTGAGTTGATAGGATCTGACTAGATTTTGTATTATGGTCACTTGACAACTAGTTTGTGATATGGGGTTTCAATTATTTGAGTGCAATTATTTCATTTTTTAATGTGACCCCATATTCCTCTGGTCTACTGCTAGCTGGGTTGAGGTGGGATTTGTAATACTTTTCAATGATAAAATGCAAGTTTATTACTTTTGATTGTGTAGGTGTAACTTGCTATTCTGAGGCACATGCTTTTGATATATTTGTAAGGAAGGTACAATTAAGGTTGGTTAGATTATAATTTGCACTACCCTTATACTTTAAAGTTGGTTTCACTTTATTCCTAACTTCTAATCCTATAATGCTAAATAAAGAAATGCTCAATATGAGAATATTTTTGTGAAGAAATTGAGGATCCATACTTTTCACCCGTGCTAACTTTGCAATTGCTAAGAGTATCTGTATTTTGGTTCATTTAGCGTAAGGTTTATATTTTATCAATGTTAAGACTGATGATTTGATTGTTACAAATAGAAATATTAGGGTTGAGTGAACTTGAGCATAGAGTATAAGGGAATTTAGCCAACAGGATTTGGTTGATTTGGCAAGCATCGCGAAACCTCGTAAAATATTTCTTCAAATGATCCTCTTTGGTAAGCAATGTATTAGTATCATTGTAAGCCCCTTTGTAGGGTGGTGACTAGTGATGATCCCATGATTTTTGTGTAGGAGTGCCTAGTCATTATTCTATATGGGAAGCTAGTGTTTTTTAGGGGGTTTGAATGGTGGAAATTATCGATAATTTTTGAAGTTTACGTATAAAATCTATAGAAATTTTGTATTCAGGGGGATAGTGGCCCGTTCCTGCCCCTCTTTGGCTCCGCTTATGGTGGTGGCCTATGTACGCTTTATACTTGGGTGGCCTTCCCTCATTCTAAATTTTTGGTACTATAATTTTTGGTACTATAAGGGAATTTCTATTGAAGTATTATAGGCCATAAAAAAGCTGAGACAAACCATAGGCTATCCTGGCTCGACTTGTTTACATTTGAGGCCGTTTTCAGGCTTGTTCGTAATGAAATTGGTAATTTGGCCATGTCTTGCATATATGGGCTTCGAGATCAGTAATTTGGCCATGTCTTGCATATATGGGCTTCTGTCATACTTGCTTTGGTTCATTGTGCTCTGTTCCTTTCAAAGAACAACTGAGATCAGCCATCAAGCACTACAGTAGAAAACATATTGTAAAACAAAAATTCACTACTAACAAAATACAAATTCATTATTCATGACGGAGAATTTGTTTATAGTTTGTGTAAGATATCTTGAATATATGCATAATAAATTATTGGGTAATTTACACTTTTCCCCATTTATTACGATTTCTGAATGTCATGCCTCAATTTTTCTAGAAGATTTGAAGCAAGTCCCAAACTTGCTAGAAATACCAGAGAGTGAGTGCATTCCCTTTTTAAATAAAAAAAAACAAAAACATTATTTTGAGTTTGAAAACAAAATTGAGAATCCACTTTTACCCCAATTGTCCATCTCAACATAATAATAATATCTGAGTGCGCTTAAATAAATAGAACTCAAAGCGGAAGATAAATAAATGTAAA
>MKEJ01080206.1:0-16608 GCA_001753735.1 Embelia ribes | reverse complement strand
TATTTGATTATAGCGGAATTAGTGATGCAAGTATTCCCAGGCATGTACATAGCCTTTCTTCACTACTACTTTTGTAGTCGTAGATTCATAGGCAAGTCTTCATGTTATATTAACATTATTATTATTATTGCTAATTAATATGCAGGTTGGTGATTTTGACGGTGTGGAGTGGTTTGGTGGTGGGAGGCATATTAGGATTGTACACTGAGATATGTACCATTCTCATGCCGACAGACAGGTACATAGACTGATAGTACTTTACATGCGGAGGGCATGTTTCCTTTGGACATAGGTATATCCCTCTATGCTATGGCATACATGACAGAGATCGCGTAAATAGGTACTAGCTATAGATTACTTGCCTGTCCTTTAATTAGGACTTATTCGACTATTTCTTTATTGTTGTATATATATTTAACAAGTCATATACTTGTAAACTCCTCCTTATATTTTAGTTAAGGATCTAACCTATATATCTCTTCCTGTTATATATTTTGTCCATGCGAATTTGTAGGTGCATTTGGGAGCTTCAGAGCTCATTGGGCATATAGACTTTTAGTGTATGACATCGGAGTACGGTGACATTTAGTGAGATCCTCTCAATTCTTATGTAGAGGCATTGATATGTATCAGAGTTTCTTTTTTTTTTTATTATTTGGGCGATCATGTAGCTCGATGATATATTATGTATCCTATAGTCAGAAATACTGTGAATATCGTAGTATTATGTATATTTGGGACTTTAGAGGATTCACATGGGTGACAATAGTTATTTATTTTTATCATTGTTATTTATTCCCGGATTTGCGAAAATTCGAGGTATGACAAAATTTACATATTTAGCATCATAAATCTGCAATTAACATAAAAACACGTAATATATAACAAGTTGCATATTTTAAATAACTATATAAATAACTTACAAGTTCAATTATATGCACTTAATTTATATAATTTCATAGCCCAATCATATATATATATGCGCGTGTGTGCATAATACATATTTATTTTAGACTTTTTTGAATGAGCATAAACCGTAACATGCTAATATGGCAATTGTTCTAAAGCAACTCTCTTTTTAACTAGCCCTATTTTGTCGTTCAAATTTGATTCGATTGTAAATGATCTAATCATAAATAAGCCCTATTTTATTTATGAGCAACTCAAATAATTTGCATCCTTGTATGTGGCTCGGTGCTGATAATTAGCATTCCTATATGTGAATACTAATTTCCCCCCAAGTGAATACAAATGGGTAATTTTATACGTTCTCGTAATTTAGGGATAACATACCACCTATAATGGGGACCATTCGTGTCAAAAGTTCAACACCTGTGGACTATTAATAGTTCAATTGAAACTATTGGAACCTAAAATTTTGTTATTAAATCCATGAGGATTATTATTGTAATTGATCCTTGCTTAATGGAGGAGCAACTCAGCTCACTTAAAGGAAAACGCATCTTTCTTTTGTGTTTTTAGTAGAAAAATATTTTAATGTTGTCCATTGTAACTGACGGAAGGGTTTCCAATAACATACGAAGAAAGCCAATAATTTTTATGCGTTTTTAAATAAGTTATGTTATTTTGGGATTATATCTCGTTCGTGTATTATTTTGGAAATAAATCAGTATTCATGTGTCATAATTAGGAGTGTGCATCGGTCGGTTCAGTTTGACAATAGCAAAAATCGAACCAATCGAAATATATTTTCAAAACTAATCCTGTTCGAACCGAAAAAATCATTTTGGTTCGGTTCCAAATCCGAAAACTGAATTACAAAGAAAAAAAAATTACTAGAATGTTTAAACCGATATATCTATCGTAATTTGTGACCCTAATTAAAAATAAATAAATTTATTTTAAACAGAATATTGGTTTAACCGAACCGAACCGGTAAAATTAATATGAAAATTAAAACTAAACCGATATAACCGAAAAACCAACATTTTTAATTTTACAAAATCGAACCGAACCGAAAAAAAATAAATGAATTTGTTTCAGTTCTGTTTTTCAATTTAACTGATATATGTACGCCCCTCGCCACAATGGCGAAAAATTATATAATAAGCATATAGGCCACGGATGAGGAAGTTGATCAATTTTACACATTTTATTGTGCAAGTTGGTTCTTTACAAATTTTCTTTATTTGGGGAAAAAAGATCAGCAACGAGGTGGGGGAAATGGATAATGAAAGACATTGAATATAGACTCTAATTAATGATGGTTATGAAAAAAATTGCAACTTGCTTGCAAATTAGGTAGGTGTAACCGTGGAATAAATATACTAATCTCTAGTGGAAGATTGCTAAATTTCAATATGGATATAATTTGCCTTCGCAAAGCAGCCATAATCAACTACATTTAGATGTTTTTGCTTAGAGCTGGTAATAAAAATAAAAAAACCAAACAATACATCATAAAAAACATATACCAAAGTGATTTGAATTATATGAAATGATTGATCAATACAAGCCAAAAGATACGCAATTTACGCACAATAATTAAGTTACAGATCGATGTAACAACATATAACTAAATAGATAAATTAGGCACTAACAGACAGCTTGGGTTGGTTTTGACGATATTTGTTCACGTACTTCTCCAAATTTATATGAGCGTGCACGTACCTAAAAAATGGTATTATGAACTACACATTTAATTCAATTGAAATTGGTACCAAATATTGTTAATATGTTTACACGGTAGAACAAGACACAAGTTTCTTGTCGAGGACGTGATTGAGTTGATTTGGAAATGAAACATTTACCTGAAATATTTCCAAATTGTTATGAAAACCGAGAAAAAATAAAAGAATAAAAAAATTAAAACTCAATAACAAAATAAGGGTAAGAAAAATGAAGAATTTACCACTTCTGCCTTTTTAAATTGCAATATGTGATATTTTGAGGACACTAGTATTGTTGCCAAACCAATTTTTTTTCTGAAAATTTACTTATGGCCAAACCATTAACCATTCAAAACTAATGATTTTGGAAACAATGGGCAGTGCAAGTCAATGTGAACTTATCAAAAAAGAAATGTTTGTGAAGAAAACATGTTATACCAAACAAGTTGGAGAATCCTAAATTCTTAAAATTTTTCCAAGTTTTCAGCGGCCGCCCATCTTATTTTAGCTTTTACTATATGCTGAAATTAAAAAGTTATAATTTTTAAAAACTAGTCACCTTAGATCTAGTGGTCCAAATCCATGTGAGCAAATAATATATTCAATTTCTGTTTTTTGTTTATTCTCAACTTGTCTTAATTGACCTAATCTTTTTTAGGTTTTGATGTGTCCTTTTTAACTAAATGTTCATAATCTATCTTTTGAAAAACTTTTTTTTTTTTTTTCTAATCTCTAATAATACCTTAGGCTAATGTGAGGCCGGTCTCATCTGTAGTGTGATTCCTATAACACCTATTGGTACCGCCCCAAGAAAAATGGAAATTTATCTAATTTAGTTATTAATGTTATTGTTGGTACCCATAAATGAAAAGCCAATCAAGATGTCTTAAATCAGTTCAGTTGCGGTTTATTAAAGCATAATTAAAGTCTAAATTTTTTTATTCTTAACTCCACGTGATTCCAATCTCAACTTGACTATAATCAATGCATATCCCGACTTTTAACAGCTAGAAATAAAGAAAAGAAAAGTTGAACTCCTTATGTTCATAAATTATTGTACAATACATTCGTTAATAAATTTTAAAATATAATAATATAATAATTTAATATAATAAAAAAATAAATTTATTCTCATTTTTTATTCAAAAATATAAATTTAATATTTTTATTATATTTAAATATTAAATGGTTATGATTTAAAGTTTCTTAAAAGATGTATTGTGCAATAATTAATTGATAGGTGGAGTATCGTATATATTTGGTTCATATTCTATAATTAACCAAACAAATTTGAGTTCATATTCTATGCACAAAAATTATATGATACTTCTTAACATTTTTGTTTTTTGCTAATTTATTCTATGCACGAAGTTCGTAAAAACGAAGAAATTTAAATTTAATCAATAATAATTAATGGTGTTTAGTTCTGAATTAAGTTTCATTAGTTGACATATTTCTCCGAAATATAACTAAGCTTTAATTCCAAGGACACTCCAAAAGACATTTAAGTTTTGGCTTTTATTAATTTACTATTGTTTCTAATTTTCAAACTACACAAAACTATTATGAAAATAACCTCAAATATGTCTTTATAAATAATGGTCTTTATTGGAAAATCGTAATCTTGCTTAGATTCCAATTACATGGACACCATATATATGGTTGAAACAACCCCTAGGTTTTTAAAAATCGCAATTAGGTCGCCATCTAATATTTGTTTGAAAAGAGAAATCTAAGTATAAGGATTTAGAAATTAAATCCTTCCCTTTCCTCCAGTGAACTTTATATTCAATCTACCGGAAATAGCATTTTGTTTTTTATATATACTAAAAAGAATCATGTAGCTAAAAAGCGAGTATAGGTGAAAATCAAACTCTCGAAACTAAATCAGAGCGTTGTTAATTGGAGATATGATTATTGAGTAATTGGATAATCTTTCGGCCATAAACATTGAACACTTCATGATTGTCAAAAAAATAATTATTGTGAATCATTGTTTAGCAATGGGTGGTAATCATAAAAAATGTTAAGGGTGTAAAGTCTAAACGAAATTGTAGACAAGTGTGAAATGCAATTTTTAAGAATCTTTAAAGGGGTGTGAGCTCAACGAACATTTATGCATTACATATTTTATTTATAAAACCAAATATGGTAAGTGATTACTATCCTAGCATTTTCCAAATGTATGTAGGGTAAATTACATTATCCCCCCAATAGATTTCTGACAATTTCATAATCCCCCTGAGGTTTCTTAAATTACACTTCACCCCATGCGGTTTGATGGCCATTGCAATTTACTCTCAGAGTTTCCAAGGCAAGGTGAAAATAATATTATTTCTAAGAAATAACTCAAAATTTGACTACAATACACTTTAAATAGTATATCTTGTATAATTTTTTTATTATAATTTTTTGTCAGAAAAATTATTGTTTATAAATATAATATATTACTTTTTTTAAAGTAATTATATTTTCTTTAATATTACCTAATATCAGGTTATTAATTAATAAAATTACAAAATTAAGTGAGGGTAGTATCTTCCTTATACAACAAAAATTTAACTTGGGTTATAAATTGTGGCAAAGTATAGTTTATGAAACTTTTAGGGGCAATCGGAAATTATCAGAAACCTCATGGGGACTAAGTGTAATTTACCTATATATATATATATATATAAGCAGTTGCTGCAAGTTGTTGGTACGTGTGATGATTCCCCGGGCTTGTGGGATAAGCATGAGACGCGATGCCTTGGACACAAAATAGTCTGAACTACACTAATGGTCCCACAGCTTTGAAAACATTACATTTGGTCCCAAGTCTCGTTGCAACAATAATATTTCTCTATTTTTGAAAAGGCAACGTGTGCTCTCAAAATTTTAAAAAGGTAAAAGTTCTCAAAAAACGTGACTATATCAATATAAATGATTATTATTTTAGTAAGTCATACATTACCAGAGAAGTGTTGATCATGCAATGGAACTTAAAAGTATAATTTTTTCATTCTATTAACTAAAACTATCTACATTAGGATTACTTGTTTGTGGTTTGATTAAATTTGACAGATTTGACCTTTTGATCAAATTTGACAGGTTTGACCTAGCTGGCAAACAAGAAATTACTGGTAATTGGTGTGATTTTTTGGTCTATTAAAATGAACATACGTGAGAAATTATGTTATTTATTCAAAAATTGGGATTAATAAAAGTAGTGTATCTCTCCATAAAATTTATCCAAAAATTTTACTTGTTTTTTTTTATAGAAATAAATTATATTATGTGAAAATTGATGCATATCAATAGTGAAGACAAGAATTTTGGATAGTATTCACGGTAAATGTATCTTTTTCATACGATTTCAACTAAACAATGTGACAAAATAGAATATAAGATAAAACTATGAGCACCGCTAGTGTAACCGAACGTAGAAAACAACAAAAACAAAAACCAGTGGCCTATCAAAGTCAGGTTCAGTTGAAGTGCGCCCACAGTCCCAAAGACCCAAAACCAGAAACCAGTCGCCTGTTTTGTTTCCAAAAACCAAAGAAAATTGAAAACAAAACCGCTTTTTGCCCAAAAAGCAGAACACGACTTCCCGAAAACCAGGAGCGAGAGCTAGTGGGGCCCGCGTGGGCTGTGGGGCCCGCGCCACCCGCAATATGTGGCCATTCGACCGCAGCCTGACAGTTCCACGTGAGTGACACGCGCTACTGGGGCCTGAGGTGGGCCCCACTTGCATGGTACTCGGCCCCTATGTTTCCCCCATTAGCCTCCACGTGGACGGACTAAAACCTTGCTTTATGAGGATCTTTTTCCTATGATTTTCATAAAATGTTTTTAGTGTATATATGTTTATTATATGATTTTTGTACTTTTTTGGTACAAATGGTAATCTTTTCTATTTTCTATTATATACCAACAAAATAAGTGAGAAAATATATTATTGTATATAACATTTACCCGATTTACTTCAAGCTCGTCATTAAAAACCATTGATATGCAAAAAATTTTACTTACCAAAGCCGCGGTTAAAAACAACTAGTTAGTTCTATAAAAAAATTAATCCTATTTATACTGTATCATATAAAGCAAGGTATCACAGTATTAACGAGATAATCACTCGTCTCAAATCATTTTGGTTAGAGAATTTGGTAAGAAAAACAAAAATATTTATTTAATTTTTTTATATGCTAATTTGATAAGGAAATTCTAATTACAATCATTATTGAGATATAATTAAAAACCATCAATATGCGAAAGTTTTGCTCATCAAATTAACAATTAAAAAAATTGGTTTATTTCTGGAAAAAAATAATTAAGTGGGCTATGACATTATTAACGAGATAATCGTTGGTCTCACGTCATTTTGAATATGATTAAAGACGTAACATATAAAGAATATTATGGACATAAATAATAAAATATTTTTTAAATTCATATGTAGCTTATCAGTTTTTGCTGGAGCTTTACAATTAAGCATCTTAGTACTGGAACACCAGATTTGCAAGAGCGAAATAGGTTTTTTTTGTTAATTAAATAATTTATTTATTATAATAATTTCTTGGACAGTATGTATATTAACATAATCTTCGAAAGGAAAAATAGAGTACTTTTATTTTTCTGGGATAAGATCTCTGCCAGGAACATATGTTACAAAGAGTTCAATTTTATTGAATCAACAATTTTAACTAATTCAGTACATATATATTACTTATTGTGCAAACTTAATTCTAAATCATCCTATTCTTATTACAAAAATGGTATTTCTATCCAACAATTTTAACTAATTCATAACCATTGATTTTGCAAGAAAATCCATCTAAAATTTTCAACATTCCAAGAATTTTTTTGTTGCATCATATATTAAAAAATTCGAATAAAATTTTGGGAATGATTATTATTTTTGATTGGGAGAATGTATGCAACTTTATCGCATAAAATCTTAAGTTATTAGAGAGAGACTCATTATATTATTTTTTATTTTATTCAATATGCCTCATACTTGCCATTTATTTTTAACCAACAAATATATTTAATTTTTAATTGGGTAAAGTTAAATTTAAATTCAGAACCTCTTCATGTTTCTATACTATATTAAAATATATTCAACCATCTTTTCCAAAGATTTAAACGGTTAAGAGATGGACATTATTTTATTTATTGGAAACTACTTTGTCTTTCTCGTCCTCATTGCAGGTATTGAGGAAATTCATATAATTAATACATCATATAGTCCAAACTCCAAAGTTGAAATTCCATCATTTGGAAGTCATCTCAATGTAAGAAATTTTTTTACATATAATTTACAAGAATTAATGTATTTCGAAAATAAATTATGACAATTTAAAAGTAAATTATTATAAATATTTTTAATTTAAATTTTATTAAAATTAATATAATTAATTATTCTTAATTTATAATAATTTTATTCTTAAAGTCCGATAATTTCGTACAAAAATTTATTGATAGATTCGCATCCACATCAACAGCACATAGAATAGCTTCCAACTTTTCTTCAAAAGGGATGAATTACACTAGTGGTCCCCATCATTCAACTAATTTATTTTTGCATCTTATAAATTCAACTACACATAAACAATCCTCAAATTTCAAGAAAATGATATATACATTGATGAGGGATGGAATGGGGTAGAGAATTACGATTTCTACTGATCTAGAAAATTTCAATAAAATTTATGTGTAAATTAAAAAATTTTAAGAAACCCTTTTACCCTTTTTCTATACATATAAGCTCAACCCCTATTATAGAATACTGAATTCGCCATTTGTATATATTTTTTCTTATATTCTAACCCTAAAATTCTTAAATTAGGTGACCATATCAAAACAAAAATTGTAATTTTTTTTTTACCACTAGATAAATAATATTTTGGTAGTATGATATGCTTTTACAAAAGATAACTTTTTTTTGCTATGAAAATAGCTGGCAGGATGCATTTAACTTCAAATATTTAGCTTATTTATACTAAAATAGCAATAAAAGTAGCCAAGTAAATTTCAGTTTTTATAAAAAAAAAAAAATATATAGTTTAAGTTAAAGCCGAAAGTGACTTAACATCCATAAAAAGTAACAATTTGTGTTCCTTTCTGAAAATATGTGGACCTTCAGTGTAATTAAGCGTCAAAATGGGGGAGAGTGATCCACGCGCCATGTTATGAGCCTGGTGCTTGCTCCCACAGGATATGGTGGGTACATACATCCATCCCCCTCTTCCATGAAAATGGAAAAAGCTGGTATTCCCTTCAAAACCACTGCGCCCCTTCATTTTTCTCATATATATATATTCACATACCTAATCTCTAAATTTCCAATACTCACAAACTTTCCAAAAACTACAACCTCTGTTTTTTCTCAACCCAATTTCCAAATTTTGATCTCTAATAAATATAATAATATAATAAAATAAAAAATAGAAAATGAGGATGAGCTGTAACGGGTGCAGGGTGCTAAGAAAGGGTTGTAGCGAGAATTGTAGCATAAGGCCATGTCTTCAGTGGATCAAAACACCCGAGTCTCAAGCAAACGCCACCGTTTTTCTTGCTAAGTTTTATGGCCGTGCTGGGCTTCTTAACCTCATCAATGCTGGGCCCCAACACCTCCGCCCTGGTAATTTTTTTTTATTTTTTATTTTTTATTTTTTACTCCTTTTTTTTTTTTAATAATTAGTATTTTGTATGTCAAAAATTATGGGACATGAGCTGTTTCAAATTATGGATACAATGTTATTTAAAATGATGATAATCATTTCACTAGTAGATAGGAGTACTATTATATTTAGATGTAAGTCTTTTTACAATTATTTACTAATTTGAGCATTAGTTTTAATATGAGAATGAAAAATTAGGGAATGAACCAAATATGTCAATTTTCTTAAAATTAGCGGCGAATTTACATCTTCTTCAGAAAGCGGGGACTATTACGGTTGCAATTGAAACTAATGACTCGAAAGAATTTAGGTGACCGTAGGTCGTCTTAGTTTGTCTCTAGTTTCGTTTTGACCTTAAAAGTTCTAATTGGTACAATTTGGTCCTCAAAACCTTTTAAAACCTTCCATGCTCGACATGTATAACTCAAATTCTTGGTTCTTTTGCAAAGTTTTAGGTTCATAAGAGCCTCTTATTTCTCTTAACTGTGCCTTGAGTAATGTGTTTTTTCCAAAATTCAAGTTTTTTTTAATTGGATTTATTCCAGGGAGGAACAAATTGATGCCCTTATGACTAAAGATACCAACCGTGTTAAAGTATATCCAACGTCGGAAAATTATTAAATTAATGTAACAGGCATTTTTTTAGAACCAAACTACGATTGTTTAGGATTGTTACTGTTGATTTGACTCCGCCCATTTATCTGCGCTTGTTAGACTAAACTCGCTTCTCCTATTTAACAAACCTTTGTTACGAATATTAGTTAAAAAATATCGGGTTTGAACGCGTTGCATGCACCAGAAAATGAAGCTATGAACAACTGAGATTGAGGCAATCATAATCACATCAAGTTTTCTATTGATTAATTACATATACATTCACTTTTCTACCGTTCAATTACATTTTTAAGCACTAAATGTTGTTTAATGAAATTCATTGAGCTCTTAATCTAATTAACTTTTCGGTTTGATTACAGCAATATTCCGGTCGTTGCTATACGAAGCTTGCGGTCGCATTGTGAACCCGATTTATGGATCAGTCGGGTTGCTCTGGTCCGGTAGCTGGTCCCTTTGCCAAAACGCTGTTGAAGAGGTACTAAGAGGAGCCCCAATCACCCCGATTGGATCCGAAGTGGCCGAACAAAACGATGGCCCGCCTCTCAAAGCCTATGACATTCGCCACGTGTCCAAGGATGAACACCACTCGGCCGGGTCGAATGAGCTCCACCGAGTCAAGACCCGGCCCCGATTCAAGAAGTTGGGCTCAAAGGCATCCAAGGCAGCCCCAGCACCAACCCCGGTTCCCGTAGATGATGAGTCAGGTCATTATGAGGCAAATAGGTCCCCAAGCCACGAGTCGTCACTGAGCCACTTGTCCGAGGCGGCTCTGCCAGTTGAAGCCGAGAGCTTGGCCTTGAGCAAGGCAGCTTCTGTAGTTAGAACCGAGCCGCTGTTGGTTGCGGCTGAGGATGGAGAGATCGAGCTCGAGCTGACCCTCGGGTTTGAGCCAGTCCACAAGAAGAGTGGGACAAGCCAGTTTTGTCGCCCTGCTGTTGTTGATGGTGCGAACGCGATGGACTTAGGGCTTGATTGTCCAGCTCGAGCCTGATAGAATTTCCTTATTTCTTTTTCCTTTTTAGTTTCTGGTTCAGCTTTTTGTTTCTTTTTGGTGTACTTTTTGCCTGTTACCAAGAGATGTACAAATTTTGGTGATAAATGAGAAGGTATATGGATAGAATTACAAATTTTTTAACCAAATTTTTTGTTAGACAAAATAAAACCACATAATAACGTTATTTATAAGGCACTCCACAGTTTGAAACGCAGCGCCCGTCCTCCAAATCAAGAGGACTCCTTGTCGTGGGAAAGAAAGATGAGAGTGTGGCCCAATCGACGGCCTATATTTATCATTGCTTGAAGCCCGGTAATTTTATTTATTTATTATTATTACTTTTTTTACAATAATTTTTTTTTTATCTATTCGATAAGAAGAGTACTTGATGAATGCCGTGTAGGTAGTGTTTCAGGCCAACGTAATGACTGATTCACAAAGCCTTATACGCAAAATAGCGTGATCTAAATACATTCTTATATAAATTAACAATCACAAATCTTGTATAAACTCTATATAAGTTATTTTAGAATCATTTCATGGTGAATAAATGGGCAATGGGTTCGGTAAAAATTCAGACCAAACAACCCATTGCAAATTCTGGTGCATAAGGTTTGAAGAAAAAATCCATTGTCAAAAAGGTTTGAAGAAAAAATCTATAGTCAAAAGCGAGTTATCCCTTTTGTGTTCTTCTCTGTTTTACGAAAAGTTAAAAAAAAATAAAATTATTGCAAGAGTGAATAGAATGGAAGTTTAGGTTGTTCTTCTATTCGGTCTAGGATGAGGTAATTGACTGATCTGCTTTACCTTTGGGCTGGGTATGCTTACAACGGGACTCTTTACTTTCCGCTAAATATCTATATTTTAGTATAAATGTTTTTTTATGTATGGATAGATAAGTTTAGTCAACTTTATAAAAAAAAAATAATAATAAAAAAAATTAAAAATTAGCATTGATTGTAATTTCTATTCACATTTAGCATCTTGTATTTTTTTTTTTTATTCCCAGTTCCCTATGATATGTTGGCATTTTTTCTAGGTGACTGATGGCGTCTCGTATGAAATTCTGTTCCAAAATCCTGGAATTGCTTTTATTTTCTCCAAATTTTTGGCATAAAATTCTCAAAATACATATAGGTGTGACATAGTTGCAGTTTATCACATTTCTCATCATCATTTTAAACACAATAAGTCGTGGCGTTAGACTTCAACAAAGTTAGTGGCAGGAAAAAAGGTGAAGGGTCAAAAAAGTAATTTTTGGGTAGATTACACTTTGCCCTCTTGAGGTTTATGAATATTTCAGAATACCCTTGAGGTATCTGAAATTACACTCTGCTTCCATGTCATTATTAAAGTTTGAATTTCATGTAGAAAGACCATTTTGACCCTAATATTATTGTTTTATTTTATTGATTTTGAAGTTAATGTTGTTAAAATTAGAAAAAAAATTATATTATACGATCTGTTTATGTCGGAGTATGTAATCATACAATCTAATTTTGAAAATTTTAAAAAATAAAGAATGGATTCTACATAAGGGGTATTTCAGTAATTTTAAAGGTAATTTATTCTTTTAAAGCTAAATTTCACTTTGCGGACCAAAAATTTTGGGGTAAAGTGCAATCAAGATAAAAACTTCATGGGGTTCAGAAACCTCAGGAGGTAATCTGAAATTGTCAAAAGCCTGACGGGGGCAAAGTGTAATTTTCCTTTTTTTTTTTTATATCCAAAAATAAATAATAAAGAATGCACCTTCATCGTAAGAAATATTCAACTTAATTACGTTATATTAACTGCATTATGATTGCCAAAAATGGCAAGAATTAGTTGCAAATGCAGTTAATATTTGATGGTTTTGGCTACCTCATATGTCCCCTAAAATATGTGATATTTGATTTCATCTATTTATCTGGTCAATCGGTCATTAGAAATTGTCGTAAAAGTTATTTTTTGCAAATAGTTAGAGCTTATAATCCTTGGTTTTTCACTTTTGACCTGTAAAAAAATTGTTTTTAAAGAAAGATTAAGTAATTTTCTGAGGATTTAAAGCAATGTGCAACCATTTTCCTCCAGTCGCTAGAGAGTTTGGGTTTGCTAGCTTTTGGCGACCAATAACAGTTGAGGGGATTTATTTCTTATATTGTTTAAGAAAAAGAAAAAAGTGTTGATTATTATAATTACTTACTATAACCTATTTTAATAGTAGATATTTTATTTTCTATAAACCAATTGAATACATTTGAACCCAATCGTATCTGTAAATTAATCATTGTATTAATAAAAAGATAAATGGATCAATTATAAACTATTTAAATCTACTTTTGGGCTAGATAATGCGATCAAACTCATGTAAGAGGGAAAGGTTTAGCGTCTAATCATTGTGTTAGAGATAATATGCCTTTTAACTTTTAAGCGCGTTTTGGAGAAAAAAAAGCGTCGCGGTGGTTCTAATGATTGTTTATTCAAGGATTTAGAGTCGTTTTATCGAGTGAGGATGATGTTTATTTTTTGTCTTCACAATCTTATGTTCACATTCTCGTATATGTGTAGATATATTTATATTATTCTTCAACACTTTCGGAGATCCGACTCGATTGATTCTATAAGTCCACCTCTTTTCCGGAAACCATATATGTGTAGTATACCCGGTTTATTTTTCTTTTAAATGGCGGTCACATGAGATCCTGAGGTCTAATGTCCTCCTTAAATGTACAACTAATATATAAAATCTAACAATCAAAATATAAGATATCATCATGTAATTGTTAATACAATGTTTGTACGTATCTGTACTGTAAGTTTTTGGAGCTAATGAGAAAAATGTATAATAAAAAAAAAAAATATGGGAATAGAATCTACAATATTACAAAACGCCACAATCGAAATTCAACTTATTCCATTTAGGGTTTATTTGGTTGCAGTTTATAAATTCTAATTTCTCTGTTTTTTGCTTCAACCTATAGCAATGAACCCCAATTGAGGAAGGTGAGTAGTTGCGAACTTCTTTATTGATTTACTCACCCTAATTTATGGACTTACCTAATTGTTAATTAATATGAATTATTGTTCGTGTGTTGAAGCTAGGGTTTTTGACAAACCCAAATTTGTTTTAATTTCTTAGCTTTATTTGGAATTCATTATTTGTAAGTGTAACAAGCTTTTTTTCTGTTTTCTTGGATTGTGTTTAACTGGATTGTGCAGCCTGTCATTCTTCTTGTTTCGCATCGATCAAGCGTAAAGTTTATATTAAATTATTCCGATGATATAAAAGTTATATTTGTCCACTTGCATGTGTTTTTAGACCAAGTTCTCGTGACTAATTTTTGGGTGCAGTTGTTTAAATATATATTTTTCCCCAATATTTTTCCTTTTTCGTAGCATTTTATTTTGATGTAACTTTTGGGTCCTTAGTTAATATAATTTGGATATAACGAGCATTTGTAATGAACAGTCTCATTCATGGACGACTTCAGAGTGCTCAAACGTAATATTCAGTTCGTCCATAGACTCGATTGCAGATTTTTTGATGTACAATTGTAGCCCGATGGGAAAGAAATAAAGAGAGTAAATAAGTAAAATTGAAAATTTTTGCGCCCTGTGTGGACTAAATATGCCAAACGAATGATTTTTCATGTGTCATAATGTCAACTTGGTTTGTCAATGGGTTTACTAAATAAGAAGATAATTTGGAAAAGTTACTTTAGAGTGATGTAGTGATCTTGTTTGATTTGTTGATTAATCTTTTTAATCTCTTTATTGTTCTTAATACCCATGTTATGTGGAAAAACTTGCTTTCGTTGCAACATTTAAAACCTGTTCCAAAAATTGATTTTGAAAATTGTTTAAATTCTTAAAATCGAACTTGGACATTGTTTACAAAGTTTTGCATGGTGCTACAAATAAGAAGTATATTGTTTTTTCATGAATTACATATTCGAATGCCAATCTTAACATTGTCGAACACTTAGTATTTTCCCGTTGTTAACCATTTCAGCATCACCTGATTAGATCTAACAAAATGAGAATTGCCTTCTAGCATCGAAACCCAGATCACAAATACGGATCCTGCTGGAGCTCGTAACTCCAATAAATCACAACGGGAGAAGGTATGAAATTTAAAACGGCCTAATAGTTGTAAACTATTCGTCAGCAATTTTGTCAATGCTAATTGAAATTATGCTTCAAACCAAAGCGTCTTGCTGTTGAAAATTTATCCACCGTCTAATTTGAGCGAGCATTTTTCCCGTGAAACCGATCAAATAGCATTTTAATTGTTCGGTTATGAGGCTTCGAAAATCGGAGCTCTGTTGGGAGTGATTAGCTGAAATTGCAAAAATCAGCAAGCACCCTTTGAAGAACTGGGTGATAAACAGATGGCTTATCATTTACTGTTATCTACTTTACTTAGTCTAATTACTTTTTACTAATTCCTGTAATTACTAAAGCAATTTACATGGCTGCCGTAGAAAAGACTTTTTTTCATAATAAAATTGGCTACTTCTAAATAGTTGGGTTTTGATTGTTTTAATTTTTTTTTTTTTTATCGTAAATGCGATGTTTGTTAGCAAAAATGCCGTTATACATTATCTGCTTGGTTCATGTGTTGCTTTTACTCACACTCGCCTCAATATGAGACATACATACTGTAGACACAAATTTTAGACTCTTTCAGGGTTTTAAAAATAATTATTAGTGTCCCAAAATTCAACAGCTTAAGTAGTATTTATTATTTGATTGTAGGCTCATGTTTCCAATTTTTATGAAAATTGTAAATTACATTTTGGTTATCTCCGATTAATAAAAAGCATAATAAAAATCAATAAATATAAGCACAAACGTATAAAATTAAATAATGAAATTTCATTAATATTGGGGTTTTTTAACCCGAGAGTTACACAAAGTTGAATGAGAAATACATTGGGTTTCTCAACCTTTTACTTATGCATCTCCATCTTTGTGCTTGAACTTGACTTGAATTTCGGAATCGTAATACTCCAGAGTTTCGAAGCTTTTTGTAACTTCTATGATTTTCCTTTTCTCTGCCTTTGTGCTTAGTGAAGTAGTTAAAAAAAAATCCCAAGGTTGTCCTCCTTTTCGAAATGTGAAAAGAAGCCCCACTTCCTCTATCGCTCTCATATTTATAGTGAGATTGAAGAATATTTTCTCAATATTTGAGTGATTATCTCAATAGTGCTGGGGTATATTTCTCAATGCATGTTGAGTGATTCTCTCTACATTACCTATCTTCCGTTGAGTTATTTCCTCAACTGGGGTACTAACTTTTATCCTTTGATTTTATTTATATGTTCCAAACTCACCTCGTATTTACATGTATCATTGTCCGTAGCCTCGAGGATGTATATTTCACAACCTTGGGCTTTGTCAGCCTCAAATTTATAAAGTTTGGATCTGAAGTTCGGCTTTTATAGCCTTGGGGTTCGTGAAGTTCGATCCTTAAATTCAGACTTGGAGCCTCGGAATTTATGTCATTTGGACTCGGGGCTTCTAGATTTATGCAATTCAGATTTTAGAGTCTCGGGACTTATGAAATTTGAGTCTTACGGTCTTAGCGCTTATGAAATTTGGGCCCAAATATATAGGCTGATTTATAAAATTTATGAGTTTAAAACTTCGGACATCTCAATAGTTTAGGCTTTTGGACCTTATAACTTGAAATCCTTGAATTTTAATTTGGTCGAAATTT
>MKEJ01080198.1:0-12118 GCA_001753735.1 Embelia ribes | reverse complement strand
CCATCAAATCCAAATAAAAACCAGCTCCTAATAATAGCTTAAAATGCTCTATTGCCTCCACTTCCACCAATTTTCTGCCGCCCATAAAGATGTGTCTTTCACCATCACTTGGCTTTTTGTGGCTCAGTTAACCTGGCATAGAAACACTTATGTGAGTAGTAGCATCATAATCTAACCACTAAGTGTTTCTAGGTACTGAAGCTAAATTAACCAAGAACAGACCAAATTAAGGAATGTACCTTTCTTTGCACATCATGCGTGGTATTTATCACATTCTTTCTTTTTATGTCCTACCTTATGAAGAGAAAAAAACCCGTTGTTTTCCTTATGTTACTTCTTTTATGCTGGATTATAATCAACAACTTCATCATTCTTTCTCTTTTTGCCCTTATTCTTCTTATAGAGGTTATTGCCAAATTAGCACTATCAATCTTGGCTTGCTTCAATCTCTATTCTTCTTGATCACAATATAAAATGAGCCCATTGAGAGACTATTTATCCTTTTGGTAGTTGTAACTGAACTTAAACTGGTTGTATTATGCAGGAAGTGAGAGCATTACCAAATGCACGAGCAAGTTGTTAGACATGTCAAGCTTTAAAGCCTTAAGTTTTGAAGCAATATGAGACATCTCTATGATGTACCCCTTTACATTACATTTGTTTTTATACTTCATGGAAATCAAGCACGTCAAAAGTGTGCTTGTTTCCACTGTATCATTCTTTGCAAATCGTTTGTCAATTTCAACAAGAAATTCTTTTGCATTGGTAATAGTATCAGATACAACAACCCTAAATGCCTCTGGAATACCACTCTTAATGATTATTAAACTCTTGTGATTTGAGCATTCCCACTTCTCATAATTCACTCTATCAGTAGATGAACTTGTAGTCGTAAAAGCAGCGGGAAGCTCGATCTAAAGTGCAAGGTCAAGATCCAAACAACCGAGAACGATATTAATGTTCTCTTTCCAGTCCTTAAAGTTATTTCCATTGAGCTTGATAATTGAATTGATATTAGCAGATCTTGTAGCAAGATTAGCTAAATAGAGATAAAGAAAAGTTAATCTAATATTAATAACTTAATGTAACAAAAGAAAGAAATTAAAATAATGGTAAATCCCATTTCAAGATACCCAACACAACATTAATATCAAGTCTTTGGATAATAATATTAATTGTAAGTGGTATTTTTGTTGTAGCAATCAAACATTGACAATTAATTATGTCAAATAATAGGCCTTTCTGACAATTAATTATGTCAAATAATAGGCCTTTCTTTAGATTGACGTATTATTTACATGTAAATACTTAGCAATTGTTACACGTTTATCACCACAAGTTCTGCCAAATACTAACCCTCATTTGGGCTGACTAATACCAGCATGAAAGTACACACTAATAACATCCATATTGAACTTATCTACATAAGAAAGTACACACTAATAACATCCATATTGAACTTATCTACGCAAGAGAGGTTATTAAAGTGTATTATAACTTAAATATAAGTTATAAATTAATATGCCACTAGTATTTAAATTTTATTTTATTTCTTTTGAAACCTTTTTTTTTTTTTTGCCTGATTATGGACTAGTTAAAAAAAATTAGCCCAAAATGGACTGGTCAATGCTTAAATAGTCCGGTCAATTTTTTTTCTTAATGTCTTGAATGGATCAGTCAAACATAAAATTATACCAAAATTGATCCAGGTTATTCCTTTATTCGATCCGAACACTGAAACGATGATCCAAAAATTTAGGTTTCGTCAGAACAAAAAATTATTCGTATTTTCGTCTGATGAAAAATGGTTCATCTGAAACAAAAATATTTATCCAAACAAAAATAAAAACACAAACTTAAATATATTATAATTTCTCTTTGAATTAAAATAAAGAAAATCATAATATCATCAAAACAAATTCTAAAATAGCATGTACAATCTAAAGATTTCAAGAATCAAATATGGGTTAGCTCTTATATCACTTGTAGAATTTATACACAATAGATTTCAAAATATATGTGTGTGGATTTGTCTAACCTTAGTAAGTTTCTAGTCTAATTAATTCATAATTGCCATAAATGTATTAATTAAGACCAAAATCATATATTATAAACAAATTTCTATATTATATACTTAAACCCATTTAATTTAAGTGACATAAAGAGGTTAATAACGGAAGATTATTTGAATTCATGGTTGAAAATCTTAACGACAAAAGTTAATTTATCTTTTATTCTATAGATGGGAACGTAGAGAAGAAGAGGTAGAATTAGGTTTTTCCTTTTTCTAAATAAGTTGGGAACCATAACTCCAATATTTATACTATGTCAAATATTAGGTTTAGATATTTCTTATTCTGACCCTCGTAGAATTATAAATATCACTTAAGTATCTGCGCATTAAATCCATAACAATTATACTCTTAAGCCATATACTTAAATTTTAATTAGACAACTTTAGTTAGGCTTAATTATGTTAACAGGACAATATATTTAATATTTACATATGTAACCCCATAATTATTGATATATTCCAACAATAAATAATATAATATACCTATTCCTAGCCGTTTAAGCTTTTAGCATATATGATAGCACTATATTATTTATTGTCTCTCTCTCCTTCTCTCTCCCATGTGTATTAGTTTTTTGGTGTACTTTGTTGTGGTTGTTTTGATTATACATAACTTTAGTAGCTGCAATTTTTATTGAAGAAGTAGGTAGATGAAATAAGCATTTTAAAAAGAAAAAGATTCCGGGAATAGATTTTTCCCTTTGTCAATTTTTTTTTTTAACTTGGTGTGTGTTGGTTTGTTATCGTCAAGAAGTCCGTTGTATTATGCTGTTTGTTCACTATAAACGATATTTAAATCTCAAGTCAAGTGAATTTTATCGGCTTGAGAAGTATGGAATAAAAGTTTTACAAGTGAATGTTAATGCTATATGTATGTTATTTTGAGGCATATCCGATGACTGCATCTTGATCAGGTTAATAGCCTATCATAGTGTCCAATGGTTGCGCATAATAACCACATATATTTTTTACATTTTTAAACCCAAATACCGTATGTTGGTATATACAAAATTTGAACATAAATTTTGCTAGGGAGTAAAAGTTTTGTTCCTGATTACTTGAGAGAAAATGTAACAGAAAACAAAATCTACTTATAAAAAAGTCATGGAAATATGGTTAAGATTTTTTTTTCTTTACATTTTTTTTGTTAGAAATCCTTGCACCACGTGTAGTTTCCTAACGATGAAGAGATAGCGAACCCTTTATGCTTCAGGACTAGTGAGGAAGCTCTAAATAACAAGCACTTGCAATAGTAGTTAAATTACATTGACGAAACACATAAATCAAGTACAAAACACAGGACTAGATATGAGAAAAAGCTCAGAAGGTTTTACAGTTACAATTAGCGGAGTTACATATACATGATTTAAATCACACCTTTTTAAGGTCTTAAAAAGATGATGTAAATGTCAAATTGTTTTTATCATGAGTAATGTTTTTATTATGCATAAATGATAAAGACAAATGCATACTAACTTTATACTAATAACTTAATAGCAAGACCATATATGTTATTTTCTCCTTAAATGTAATAGTAATATAAAATATTTAATAATTAAGGAATAAAATCTTGTCATTAATATGTTAGAGCATAATTAATACGCTTGTGCATATCATTACTTTTTGAATTTAATTCCAATACATAGACGATTGATAAATTTTCATCTACCAACAAAGTCAGTAGTGGTTCTTATATGTGGAAGAGGATATATGAACATCATGGTCTATATAATTTCTAGCGGTGGAAGAAAATTAAACTCTTATTTTTTACTTTATTTGTCCCAAAATAAAATTGTATTCTAACAATTAAATTATTAAAAGAGCTCAAAATTAATGAGTTTTAAATTTACACATTTTCCCTAATAAATACTCAATTTATTTTATATTAAGTGTCATTTAAGATTAAGATTAAGATTATGGTACAAAAATTTAAAAACCCATTAAGGATATTACTAAATAGTCTCGTTTGTGCAAAAAAATATTGTTATTTTACCATATTACTAATAGATTTAAATTTGGAAAAAATTGATAAAGACAACATTTAGTTCTAAAACCACACTTAATATGAAACAATTTTTT
Organism: Embelia ribes; assembly: GCA_001753735.1. Taxonomy (NCBI): domain Eukaryota; kingdom Viridiplantae; phylum Streptophyta; class Magnoliopsida; order Ericales; family Primulaceae; genus Embelia; species Embelia ribes. Next base: position 7,965 of record MKEJ01080198.1, on the reverse strand, counting down.
TTTTTGTCTAATAAAAAAGGAAGAAGTATGATTTAAGAGACAATATAATTATTAAACATATTTAATATGAAGGATAATTTAATAAATTTATATTTTTATTGGTATTATTTTTTGAAAGTAAATATTGTTCTAGAACATTATACAGAGGAAATATTCTTAGTTAATAATTGTCCATGTGGAATAAGTAGTCTTCTCAATCTTTCTTCGGAATCACTCTCTCTCTCTCTCTCTCTCTCTGCCTCAGGCATCCATTTGATCACCGACTTGGGACAAAACTAGGTACATACTGTTATTTGTTTCATTCTTGTATGATGATGATGATGATGATGATGATGATGATAGGGCTTTTAACTTCTCTGTTTATCAATCCTCTTTTATAACATGTCGATGAATTTCTTGTCTCGGTTCTTTTTGTTCTTCAATGGTTCTTCCACTCTGAAAATTATCCAGTTTTTTCTTGACCTGATTTTTATTTCTTGTGGTTTAAACTGCTTCCTAAGTTCCGTTTGGTTGAGCTTTCTATCGGTATTTAAGAAAATTGTAACTGGGTACGCTCAAGAAACCCTCTTGGTAATGGGTTCTTAGAAGTCATTAACAAATCCCAACCCCGGGGGGGACACACACACACACCTTCTTATTTTAATTTTTACATCTCAATTTCTGGATACCATCTCTACTACTAAAAATTTACATTTTAGAAATTATTCACGCAGGTCATTCTATAAAATTTATAAAAAAATATTACAATAATTATATATGATATTATAAAATATAAATATATATTTTCCCAAATCTTAACTAGGATTTTATGATTTTGTGGAAGAAAAAATTATATTTTAAAAAAAAATTATGAATAGTAAATTTTCCCATTTAGAAATCTACTGTAATATTTCTTGAAAGTTTTCTAGAAACTGAAAAATATAGAAATACTCGTACTATAATATTTCAGGAAAGTTTTCTAGTAACTGAAATGCATTGGTGGGACGCTTTTTCCCATTGATTTCTCATTGAGAGAAACCAAATGAGTGAGAAATGTTATTTAGAACTACTAGTCGGAATGCTCTTAAGGACAAAAACTTTCTAAAATCAGTTCTTTGGGCTTCATAATGGTCATCAATTATAAAAGATTGAATGGTTATTTTATTCCAAGAAAAGATGTACTTATTAACTTAGTAAAATGTTCTAAGTACTTCAGTAAATTTGATTTTAAATTAGGATATTGACAACTAAAACTATGCTTATGTTCTTTTTTGGTTTTGATCTATTTATGTTTCCAGTGGATTATATAATTTACAAATCGAAATCTTATTTTGTTGTGAAGTAAAATTTTCATCTTTTATGATTTGGACATGTAGCTGTTGACATATATAACTTAAAATTTCCAATTTATTTAGGCTAAAATAATATATAAGCTCAACTTACAAGCTGAGTACTTAAACGTTGTTTAGCTTTTTACTACAACTACATGATAAAGTAACAGAGACAGACCAAGGGGTACTTCCGCCAAGATAGAGAGATAACTTCCGCCCCTTCGGCCCAGTCCGACCAAATTGCCCCCGGCCAAGCGTGGCTCGGGCTGGGCTAGGCCTCCTAACCCCAACGCCCATCTTCCCCTCATCCTACCCACCCCCCCGGGGCGGCCTGGCCACCCCACGCCTTGCTACCCTACCATCTTCAACCAGATCCAACTGGCCAAAACCCGATCCGGACAGCTCAGCCCCAATCTGGTCAACCCAACTCTGTTCATGTGGGGCTGGTCATGTTTCGGTTGGGCTAGTGCCGATCCGGCTAGGTTAGGCCCAATTCGATTCTCCCTTCCCATTCCGGCTTAAGGCTCGATCTTTCTCGTCCCTACCTACGATCCTTAGCCATTGCGAAATGACAACCTTAGATGCTACTGATGGGACGACTTTCTATTGTCGCCTCCTCGTCGATGTTTGTGGATGCCACCGTGTCGTTGGCAATCGATAGGGAGGGTGGGCGTGGGATCTAGCTCTATGCTAAACCCCTATCTATCTTTCTTGAAATTTTTGACTGGTAGGTTTTGGTAGAAAAACATGTTACTCCGTCTGGCTGGATATTTCTCCTTTTGTATCTATGCTATACTGAGATGTAAATTGATAACTGTATCATATCTGGTGGAATCTATCTTCATTCTTGGTTAGCATAGATAGTTTAGTGTTTGGGTTTATTGTCATTCTACATTATTGCTTAGTTAGGGGTTTTACGAACCTAACTATTGAGAGTAAGAAATTTTTCTGTATTGTGCTTCAAGTTTCCTTTTCCCTAGGACATGTTGGTGGAACTTGATCATTGTTTGGCTTGGAGTAATTGGGCTTGGATGTCGAGTAGTAGATATTGGATAGAATAAACTATCAATCTATCTAGTGAGTTTTAGACCATTTGTAGTGGATGCAAATATTCTCTGAAAATAGAGTTTGTATTTAAGCTCTATTTAGGGTGCGACTTAGTTAGTTGGGCCTATTACGTATTTTTGTGTATTTCTAGTCTGATATTGTGTCTTAGTTTATTTATTTTGTATCAGGCTAGTTTGTATTCTGTGATGTTTTTCTAGTCTAGTTTAGGGTATTCATTGACTATGTAATTCGTACTAGTATAGTCACATTGTAGTTCTTTCTGGAGCGAGTTGTAGTGTTTGTTGGACAAATGTCGTCTTGTACTTCATTGTAATTTTTTTGAAGTTAACAAAATTGAAACTAAAAAAAAAAATCCTTGTGTGGCTTTAAGGAAAAAAATTGAAGCTAATAAGCTGCAGCAAATGAACCCTTAGTTGTGACTCGTTTTGCAATTCGCTGTTAGTTAGAACAATTGTTGTCAAAATCGTCTCATATATGAGCTAAATCGTCCAACTCCGGTCTTTTGTATGAATTAAATTAAATATTCCCACCAAAAAATTGCTTGTGTTCCATCATTTTTTGTATGAATTTAATTGGTATTGGCTGCTGTTCTATATAGTATATATATTTATACATACAGTTGATTTTTTTTTATTGTTATTTATGCTTCTGAAAATCGTCCGCTGAAGGCCTAGAAGGGACAACACTCCGGCCTGCGGAGTAGGAAGTAGCTGGTATAGATTCTGCTTCTTTTGCAGCATGGTGGTAACATCACCTCGTAACCTCGAAGAGTTACATGCTTACTTCCGGAAGTCTTCTTTGTATAATGATATCTATAATTACTAGTCACTTTGTTCAAAGAACTTACCAGTATAATTACTATTTACTTTGTTCAAAGAACTTACCAGTACACAATACGTATAGTATAGGCTACCAATACTGCACTCAATATAAGTTATTGACAATAATGGTTGCACAATCACACTCCAAAATCTGTAGAAATGAGGTTGAGAATAGAGACTGAACTCTGGTAAGTGGTAACAGAACCAACATTTCCTTTCTCAGAACATGTTGCGGCGAGTCAATGGCCAAAGATCCTTTATAGTTTGCTCTATTTAGAAGTCGCTATTAATTACTACGATTCAGATTAGTGAATATCTCTCTTTTGCCTAGTTCCTTTTCACCATCTGCATTTTCGGAGTTTCTAAATATGAAATTGATCATTTAGTTACTCAGCTCTTCAGTTCTGGTGTAGGACAAAGGGGCTCAAGCTTTTGAAAACCTATGGGGTATGTGGTGGTGATATCTTTACCTGCAGTTTTGCTATTGTTGATCATAGCTCTAGCGTGCTACATCATTGGTCGGAACCGAGCCCGGGCCGAAGCAGCTAGGGTTCCACAGTACTACGGGCCTCCCACACCTCCATATGGAGCTCAGTCTCAGGACCCTGAGAAATAGATTTGTACACAACTTCTGATCTTTGAACACGTCTATGCATACTTGCTTATGCGTATGTACCTATTGAAGAAAGGAAAAGTAGTTATGATGTGTGATATAGGTTTTCTATTGTTTGTTGTATATAAATTCATAACTCGGCAGTGCTAAGGACAAACTCGTCTATTGTCTCGACTGTCTGATACAATTATCCATTCGGTGCTTGTGGTGTATGCAGCTAGTTACGGTTGAAGTGCGATACAAGTTTTTGGTTGAGGTGATGAAAATTGCGAGTGCCTGATCATAACCGTTCATGATGTTGTAGTCACAACGGCAACTAGTATCATGCTTCACAGTTACCAAATACACTATTAAGTCTCTGAATCCGAGATCTGGATCTGTAGTCTTTATCACTGTCATGGTTGGCTCTCGGTTGGAGTCGGTAAGCAAGGTGACACAAATTTAAATAAGAAATACAAATGAAAATACAGTGACTTTGGAGAGAATGACACGAGTGGTCTTGCATTGATACACCTAAATACGATGGTAATACGCGTATGACCGATAGCTATCCCTTAAATGGCTCACATGATAAAGATTACCTCTTAATTTATTTTTTTTTTCGTCAGGATTTGCAAATTTTGTTTAAATAATATTTGGTCTTATTTTGATGGCAGGATAAGAGTTTAATGTAATTTTTTTTTTGTCAGGATTTGCAAATTTTGTTTAAATAATATTTGGTCTTATTTTGATGGCAGGATGAGAGTTTAAGTAAAAACATGATTGGTTATTGGCTTTACTATATAAAAACTTGTATGTCTTTGTAGGCATGAAAAATTTTGGTCAATAAAAATGTGCTACCGTTTTTTTTAAATAAATAATATCTCTACTAAATAAATATAGAGATAATTATTTAATACAAAAGAAAAATTGTCTTATCAAATTAAATTAGAAGATGATGTTAAATAATGATTTTTTAATAATATAGTTATTATATAATTCTTATGATTTTTTTAAATAAATAAAATAATAAGAGATATATCTTTAATTATCTAAATAGGATTATTTCTTTCTTAAATAATTCATTAATGTTTTTTTTGGTTAATTATCTCTTAAAAAATGTAGAGATAATTACAAAAAGATTTGGAGCTTATTCAAAAAAACAACTATTCTCCACTATAAATAGAGGCCTCAAAGCTTGTTTGTAGACATACAAAATCATTTTTCAAAAGTTAGAGAGAAACTCTGAAGAATTGAAGAACAAAATATAACTCTTTGAAGACTTGAAGAATACTGAAATCAAGTTCGACATTTTTTTCAAGAACACTAATAACAACAAAACAAATTCAAGATCAAGTTTAAAACCCTTGAATCAATTAAGTACAAATACTTTGTTTGATCTGCAACAAGCCATCAAAGCATCATATCAATTGTTTGAGGAGAAGAATCAAAAGGCTTTATTTTGTTTACTTAGAATGTATAGATGATTGTACTCAAATCAAATTCAAAGTAATAAAATCATTTGCTACTATATTTTTCGGTCTTTATTATTTAGACTTGAATTTTTTGTGTTATAAATTCTTGACATGCTTGGTGGGACAATCTTTTGCCTTTCATCTCGAATCCTTAATCAAACAACTCAAGTTTCTCAATGGAGTCTAAGAACAACAATTCAAAGGCTCCTCAACTTCAACCTGAAAGCTCTAAATCTTCAAATGAAGATAAGTCCAGATCAACTACGTTTAGCGGGAGGGTCACTCGTAGCATGGCTAAGGCAGGAGAAACAAATGTCCTAGTCACCCTCCTACCTAAGACACTTCTGATGTTTGGTTCGGTTCTATCAAAGGTTTAAGATCCCCAAGGGTCATGTAAGAAAAGGTTGGAACAACAATGGATGAAGTTGCCACCTCTGTTGAAAAAGCTCTTTCATAACTCTTTGTATTAAACAGTTCTGCTACCAACTTGAAGACTCTTCAAGAGAATCATGTGGATAAAGAAGACTCCAAAAGTTTAATTCCGAATCATTTCATAATGAAGCGCGATCCAAGCGTAATCATCCTTACATGGCTATACCAATCATCACGACTAGTGTTGTTGCTTTAGAAGAATAGGTTAGCATCTTGGCCAAGACAGTTGAATGCCTCATGAAGTCTATAGATGAGCAAGATGCATGCTTTGGAAGGCTGGCGAACAAGGTAGAATAGCAAGGAGCTACTGCTTCTCTAACATCTCAAAATGTACTGGATTATGTGAACCAAGAACCCTAAAAAGGCAAGCAATGTGCATATGTCTAACTATTAAGCATGAAGAAATAAGCAAGGTGCACATATCTGCAACTAAGAAGGGTGGGGAAGTGACTAACTTGCATTTGTTAGATGAAGGAGCGCTGCCAGTCAATCAACTTAAAGTGTTCATCTTGCAAACAATCAAAGTGAAGTATAAGGAATCATCCAAGTCTTCTATCACCTATGAAAGATTGTATTGCAGAAGAATTGAGTAGTTAAAGATGCCAACTGGTACCGGCTCCCAAAGTTTCAATAATTTGATAGTAAAGGGAATCTCAAGCAACATGTTGCTCATTTTGTAGAAATCTATAACAACGTTGGGACAGATGGAGATCTCCTCATGAAACAATTTATGTGAACACTAAAGGATAATGTCTTTGATTGGTGTTGCAATCTTGAGGCATGGAGATTGACATTTGGGAGCAACTTGAGCAGGAATTTCTTAATTGCTTCTACGTCACTCGATATATAGTAAGCTTGCTAGAGCTTACTTATTCTCGTAAAATAAAGGATGGACTAGTCATTGATTACATCAATAAATAAAGGAGCTTAAGCCTCAACTGTAAAGGCCGACTATCTGAAACTTCTGAGATTGGAATGTGCATTCAGTACATCCTTCGAGGAATGAAACTATGCAGTTTTGAAGACTTGGCGATAGAAGCTCACAATATAGAGGTCATTATCGCCACTAGCGAAGGTCAAGGTTTACTTATAATGGATGCACAGAAAGGCACCGCAAAGCAAGAAACTAAGAAGTCTGTGAAAGCAACTCCAAAGACTGAGAGAGAATAAGCATTGGTTATATCAACGAAGTCATTCTCTGCTGCATCTATCAAAATTGCTACAAGTTCAAATAAAAATGAAGTTAAGTAGAAGGATTTTAATCAACAAAATGGAAAGTAATGACTAACTCTCACGAAGATGGAGTAGAAGAGGTGCCCTTTCCTCAACGTCGAGGTTCCGCTAATGATTGAAGAGTTGTTGACCCTTGAGCTCATTGAATTTCCAAAAATGATGCGACCCGAAGAGACTGGGAGGGTAAATGATCCAAATTTCTATTAATATCACAGTCTGGTCAGTCATCCAATAGAACACTTTTTAGTGTTGAAAGAGAAAATCATCCAGCTAGCAAGTCAAGGGAAAATATTATTGGAGGAAGATAAAGAAATAGTTACAACGCACTAAATATTCAAGCAGGTGGAGGTGGAAATATAAGCTCCTGAAGATTTAGTACCACCCTTGGAAGTAAATTAGCTCTTGCAAGTCTCAAAATACAAAGATGAGGAAGGATGGACAAATGTGACTAGTAAGAAAGAGACAGGAGCTTCACATTACTATCAAAAGATTCATCAAGCAAAAGAGACATAAGGGAAAAGCTCAAGCGAAGGAAGAACATTTGCCAAGACAAGCACCATCTCCTAACAAATCCTCTTTTGACCAAGGCAAATCGGTTTACAAGATAAGCGAGAATGGTCATTGCTTCTTTGATGTCTATAATTGCAAAGATTGTCTGGATGACCAATAGGACATGCATTATAAAAATAACTAGATGCCTAAGAGTAGCAAAGACAAGGGGGAGAAGAAATCATCCCAACAAGTCCTTAAAGAAAGGTACGAAGTAAGAGATCTAGAAGTTGGGCTATTTGGAGAATCTTCTGTCAGGTATGATTAATATGTCTTTTATCTGTGTGCGAAGAACACATCGGAATTAGAGGAACAACAACCAGGTGGTCATATAGCTATTTTCAACGGTGTAAGTCTAGAAGAAGCTCCTGAAAATCAAAGCGAAGTTATTTGAAATCAAGCACTATATAAATAAGAAAAATTTCGGGAATGGGCAAGACATGTTGCATGCACAAAAATTGTCAAGTTTTTCAAGGAAGATATGT
>MKEJ01080192.1:0-13086 GCA_001753735.1 Embelia ribes | reverse complement strand
CAACCGTTGCACATTTTAAAAGCGGTCATATACTATATTACATCTTTTACAAGAAAATGAAATTGTATATATATTAACCCATTGACCCTTTAATTCGTCGATGTAGGATAATTTTCACAATCCCTTTAAAAACTTCACTTTGAAGTCAATTTCTCTTTACCCCATTTATAGTTTTAACAATTTAAATATGACATCTCGAAATTCACACTACGAGTTTTAAAACTCATCCAAGAACTGCCAAAAATATTATGTAGAGCCCACATAAAAATAGCTAAAAATTAATTATTTTTATGAGCTCTAACATCATAAATATATATTAAAAAAATCATAAAATTTCCAAGAGAATATTGCCCGTATCACAACACAAACATTAAAAGACTCCACGGCACGACGGGAGTGAAGGCCTCTTGGACGCCCAACAAGTAACTCTTGGGGCCTACGAAGTCTTGAACTCAAGCTTAAATCGAGAGAGCCAGCACTAGAAATCAGGGAAAAGACAGAATCAGGCATTGTGCTTGCGTAAGGTTGCATTTCGTACTCAATGTACTGAGTAAAATCTGTCGTTTGAAATGATAGGCTCCTTACCCGTGGAGATTTCAATAACAGGGCCGACTTAGCTTGGGAAGGGATGCAAATGCATTTACCTGAGCTAAGGTTTGTCCTATTCAGACTCGGCTTATTTATTTGGAAAATTTGCTTAGGCTCAATTCGTTTGCTTAATAAGTCCTATTTTTTTTTTTCAGGCCCAACGCGTGCAAACCCGAGTTTTTTCATAAACATTTTGTATATTTTGAATCTATAGATGTTATTGCTTTTTATTGATTAATCGTTAACTAATTACCACGTACTAATACATATATCAAATAATTACGATATTGAATAATTTTCTCAACTTAATATTACAAATATAAAAGGATAAATTTATTAAAGAAATGTATCACACTAGTAAAAGGACACGTTATTTATTACATTTACAATGAACTATATCTGATTATTTACATAAGGTAACACCTTTAATTTGAAATACACAACACACACACACAACACACATATATATATATACATGAATCAAACGAGCCCGGGCTGTTAACGAGCCAAGCTGAGAATTGTTCAAACTTGACTCATTTGTTTAATAAGACCTATTTTGTTATTTAGGCTCGGTTCATTTATTACATGAACAAATGAACAAGCTCGAGCCAAAGTTTTGACGAACCGAGCCCAAGCTTTTTCATGAATGGCTTGATTCATTTGCATATTTAGCCTCATGCGAGCCAATACTAGAGGCCCTATTAATATTATAATAGCTATTAAATAAAAATAAATAATTAAGAATAAAATAAAAAGTAATTTGATGCAATATTTATTGCTTTATTGAGAAATAAAATTATCTTTTTCTCATAGCCAAGTTTTACTAAAATATCATTTTTAATCCATAAATAGTTAAACACTTAAACTACGAAATATATTACCAAATTCAATTTTAACAAATTTCTTTTCACATAAACAACAATTACATATATTTATAGGATATATATATATCGTGTTTTTATTTAAACCAACATGCTGATTGGAGAATTTCTATTCTCGTGAGTAGTTTCCTTTGAAATTTTGCAAATTAATTTATCCATTAGTATAAAAAACATCTCATTTTTTATAATTCTCTAATGATTTGAACTTTTTAAAAGCAACATAAAACCGAAAGTATTTTCATCACTTAAATGTTTCAAATTCACGACGAGTATGAAAAATGTATGCAATTATATCAGCACGCAATCCATAATGTCACTTTAGATTCTCTCATCTTTTTTCATAAACGTTGAGTATAATGGAGATACGTAGGGGACTGAGACAATCAACACTATTTTGGCATTTATTATTGTTGGATTGGATTTGTACAAGGAATGTACATATAAATTTTGAGTATGCATAGTACTTTTTTAAGACAAAATTCAATCTAGTTTGCAGAAATAATGTATTTAAAATAAATACTATATATATTAACATTAATATATTTTTGGGAGGCCTTACTATCATCAGGGCCCCTAGGCGAGCGCCTTATTTGCCTTACATTAGGGCCGGCATGTTCAATAACTAAAACCCCAAGTGAATAATAACGAAACTTATCAAGGGAAGATGATCCAGATGAATGCATGCATAAAGTTTATTTAATGTTGAAGCGGGACCTGATTTGAGCTCCATTTGAGTATGCTCCGTTTGACAATGGAAATCCGAAATTTATACGAAGCAAGAAAAATATAATTGCATGCCCTGCAATAACAAATGGTGGCCATAGGAACCACATCGCAACTGCACGTGGGTACTTTAGTACAGTTACACGTTTTTGACAATCCATCATATCGGACCCAAATATAATTGTGAAGATTTGTTTCATTAGAGCTGTAATGGAATGCTTGATCATGATCCGAGGGCTGCTCTAAGAGAGCAAACTGCCATAATATTCCATGATGCAGATTTTGTCAAAAGGTTTATCGTTTGCCCGTGAACTATACCCATTGCAGTGATTGATTATGTAGTTATTGAGTGATACATCTCAAGAAATCATATATAGATATATGCAAGTCGATCCTTATCCCGCCTGTTAGAACAGTGGAACTTTCAAGTATGCGCGCAGGGTTAAGTAACGAGGTGATGCTATGTACTAAGCATATTCTTTATGACATTACCATGAAGTTAGGAAAATGATTCGCGTGACCATTATTGAAAGTGTACATACTGTTATATGGTAACATCTTGTGCGTTGATTTTATTTTTAAAATAAAAGATCAAAGAACAAGATGTTGACACGTAAGAGCTTTGTACGCTTTTTGTACATGATTTTTGTAGGCATATCAATACTGATATGGTTATCCTCTCAATAACTTGGGATCTACGACATGAACTAAAGATAGATGGTTGAAAGTGCAGGGTCTCCTCAAACTTGGCCAATCTCGACAAGACAAAATGGCTAGACTGATGCTAAAGCAGACAAAATGGCTTTCTAAATGATGGGTTTGAGTCGCTTTTGTAGTCCAATTCGGACATAGAGTCCGAACAACAATTGTACAACCAAACACAGCTTATGTTGGGTCCATCAGATTCCATGTCCAATCTCACCTCCCAAATGATGCAAACAAACAAAGCTTTACTTCCACATTCTGCTTGTTTTTACAGAATCTCTAATCTTTCTTTATTAATTGTTACGAAATGCAGGGAGTTCATGCCTTCAAAACTGTCAGCAATAGTTTTGGTCATATACACAGTTCTATTCATGTTCTTAGGTAATGAGTAAAGGCTCTTCTTACGTCAACATAATACTAAACGGTCAGGAGACTCGTAGTACTCAATCCATGCCTTATTTTCTCTGCGATAACCTCTCGTCTAACATGTTCTTTTTGTAATTACATCCACAAACAAGCTTGTCATTAGCCATTCGAGTCTAGTAATCTACACAATTCATTAGTTATTTGAAGGAACTATCAAGATCTGCAAGCATGAAAGGATTTTCCAATCGTTGCCAGCTAGGATTTAGAATTAGCAGAATCAAACAATTTAGTCACCTTTTTTTAGAAATAAATAGAGAACGAATATGATTTAAATAGCTGTACAATTACTTGAGATGCCCTTTTATTTACCACTTCAAAAGAAATATTGGCATCAGTGTAAAAGAAAGCAGTACCGCAGAGTCTGTAATAACCATTCGAGCGTACAACTGTGTTCATATAATCTTACGTCATCCACTATTGTGCTCAACGTTTCAACTTTCTATGAAACCGAGCTAACAAAAGCTTGGTCATGGCATCCGAGGTGTTGATTTGATTCAAGATACTTATAGTTAGCTATGTAGAACTTTGTTATGGATATAATCAGTATACCTATACTTCAAATTGTAATTTTTCATTGTCAATTGACCAATTATATTATCAATAAGTTACTATTAGGCAGTGTTATCAAAACCAAACGGCACCAGCCGGTTCAACTAGTTGACCAGGAACCAGCTAGTGGTCCGGTTTGGTTCCAATGTTGAACCGGATTGCAATTGAACCAATCAACAAACCACGTAAACCGCAATGAACCGGGCGGTTTTAGGCTTTGAACCAGTTTGGTTCAAAGTTGCGGCAAATTCGATTTTCATAAAAGAATTTATGTTTATGCTTTACAATTGATTGAGAATCGAACTCACCCCCTTTGCTTCGTAGTGCAAGCATTCAACCACTAGGCAAAATGAGCACTTTCACACTATACATATATGTAATAAATATGCTTAATTTATAATTTATAAATTAATTAATTATAATATTAATGAACAGCGGTTGAACATGAAGAAGCAAAGGTTATAGCGTAGAATCGAGAACCAAAGCCTTGATTGGTTCAAGCCCTGGTTCGTTTCTGATAACTATTGCTACTAGGGTCATCCGAATGTAAAGCTTTTCACGAGATATTGCGAAGCTTAACAAAGTGGTTCTACAAAATTTCCACGTCATTGTTAACGATATGTTGACATATTGCCTTAGAATGGCGAAATAACGGTGGTATGGTAATAGGCAATGCGCGAATATGAGCCACCATAGTATAGATCTTTAGTTCCGATTCTGAATGTGATTAACTATATATATTCTGGACATGTAAAAGTACAACGTTATTATGATAAAAGGGGCATTAATGTACATTAACAGAAATCCAGTGGTCCAAAATAATATAGACTCTTAGCATGTAGGGGCTCCGTCAACCAACAAAATACGGGCAACTGCCCTAATTATAATGACAAATTAATTTTGGTTCAGACAAAAAAGAAAAGGGAACTAAAAACAAGTGATTGGGTTTTACTTACTCAACAATAAGGCATTCCCATCATGGTTTTAATACCCGGACCGGACTGCCAGTTGAACCGATTTAACCGGAAATTGGTCCTAGTCACAGATTGGGTTACACTGGTTACACTCCAATCGGTCATTCGGCAATACAATACTCTCTATGACTCTCTAAAATACTATGAAAAAATATGCGGTATGCGTAAGTGTATTTTTCAGAATTTCGGGTGCAAAATATAATGCCTTTTTAAACATTAGGAGACCCCGGGTATTTATAGAAATCAAAGGGTCCTCCATAAGTTACAATTTTCCAATCCATAGGGTGCAACTTGTGCCTTTTCAAACATATAGGATTGTTTCGCAATTATGTGAAAGATCATGCCCTACCAGTTATAACTCATAGGTCAAAAGAGATCCGACCTGGGGTGCATGCGCGAGTTAAGCCCAACGCACATGGGTCGCGTGTGATTGGGCTGTACTTCTTTCAATTCATCGTTGGCCCAATGTAACTTTAATTATTAGTTTAATTCATATTGGCCCCATAGAATTATTTAAATCCGTTAAACCCTAATGGACCCAACCCTTTAAGCACTACTTAGGCTTACATATCACTTGGTTTTATAAAACCCAAGTCGATGTGGGATAATTCTTATAGAGTTATCCCCACTTATTTCCCCAAGCATGTCTAACTCCACGGACACCACTTTGAAACCACACACTATCCACATTCAATAACCGTTCGGACTTATTAATAACTCGTTCGAAAGATACTTGACAAGACTTTCCAATAAATTTGGAATAAATAAATTCCATCGAGTGAAACACACTCGCTTTGTGCCTTAAAGTTGGGGAAAAATAAAACCCAATGGTGAAGGAATTTTAAAAATTCCAATAATCCCTCATATGAATGGATTGGCTGAAAACATGCATTCTATAATCCTAATGCAATCGAGAGTACCACAGAAACTTGTTGCATCGAGAAATGTAGCTTTTAGCTTTGACTTTCTGTAGTGAAGTACTATCGGATATACTTGCCAATCAGTGGACGCGATGCCTTGAACCTTTTGGCATTTTGTGTATACCAATACAATAATACTTACACAACGCATTTCTTATATTGCTAATCGGTCCCTTTGTTTTGTCCTTTTATTAGACCTGGACAATGCCTGGTAACGTTCAACGAGTGCTCTAGAGACTTAGCGTTAAGAATATTCTCATAGAGGCAGTCAAACCTCACACTTGGTATAGACGATCACTTGTTAAAAGTATCCTGTTACACCACCAAGTCATAAGTATCATTAAAAGCTTGAGCTTAATCTCAATAATAACAGGTCTTGTCACTTTTCATCCTAAGAATGGATAGGGAATTGACTTCCCAAGTAACACGGGTGACTTCCCCTCCCAATTCGGTTGTCCCATTGAAACTAGTGCTTGGGACCTCCGATACAGTCTAGATTGGGTTGCCATTGTATTGGTTTGATCCTTTAAAGGGCTTTAACCTGATTCCCATCGATGAAATATCTACTAGATCTTTTGATAAGCCCTTGGTTAAAGGATCAACTAAATTATCTTTCGATCATACATAATCGATGGATATCACACCACTAGCTAGCAAAGATCGGACGGAGTCATGTCTCTTTTTAATATGTCGCGACTTTCCATTGTACATGGTTTTACAACCTACCAATTGCCAATTGACTGTCACAAAGTATGCAAATCACAGGCATTGATTTAGACCACATCGATACATCCTCAAGGAAGCTTCGTAACCAATCCGCTTCTTCAGCAGCTAAGTCTAACTCTATGAATTCCGATTCCATAGTAGACCTAGCGATGGAAGTATGCTTCGATGACTTCCAAGAAATTGATGCGCCTCCAAGAATATACACATATCCACCTGTGGATTTAGTATCCTTGGAATCCAAGATCCAATTTGCATCGAAGTACCTTTCAAGTACTTCTAGATATCTTGTATAGCATAGCCCATAGTTAGTGGTATACCTTAGATACCTAAGTACCATAACTATCACTTTCCAATGCTCTTCATTGGGATTGTTTGTATATCGATTTAATCGATTTATAGCATTCGTTATATCTGGTAGTGAGCTATTCATGAGAAACATTAGACTGCCCACGATCCACGAATACTCAAGTTGGTTAACACTCTCTTCAAAGCGTTTTTTGAGTTTAGATCCGACTTCTATAGGAGTCCTTGCTACTGCGTCACTTTCTAAGTCAAACTTTTCAAGCATTTTTTTAACAAAGTAAGACTGTGACAGAGCATAGCCCTGAGAAGTCTTAGTAATCTTCATACCAAGCATTGATGACTTTCATGTTAAAGTTGTATGACAACATGCTCTTGGTAGCTTTGATATTATCTTGATTACCAATTATAATCATATCGTCTGCATAAAGACATACAATAACATAATCATTTTTATCACCTTTCTTGCAGATGCATTTGTCACACTCATTAATTCAAAAACTATTCTTCAACATTACTCGATCGAATCTCTCATACCGTTGTTTAGGTGCTTGTTTAAGTCCATACAAAGACCTAACCAATTTGCACACCTTGTGTTCTTTACCTAGAACCACAAACCCTTCGGGTTGTTTCATATAAATTTCTTATTCTAGTTCTCCATTAAGGAACGCCATCTTAACATCCATCTGGTGTATCTCTAAATCATACAAAAGCTGCAAAAGCTATGATCATTTGGATAGACGTTTTTCTTTAGACTAGGTAATAGGTATTGAAATAATTCAGTCCCTCATTTTGCTTGTATCATTTGACTACAAGCCTTTCCTTGCATTTGTCAATGGAACCATCCTCTTTTAACTTCTTCTTGAAAACCCACTTGTAACCCAAAGGTTTACACCTAGATGGAAAATCCACTAGTTCCCAAGTGTGGTTTTGAAAAATAGAATCTATTTCACTATTTACAGCATCTTCCAATAAGGAGCCTCCGGAGTGGACATAGCCTCTTTATACGTTTGCGGTTCCTTTTCCAACAAATATGTTAGAAAGTCTGGCCCATATGAAGTTTCCTTCCTTGTTTTCTTACTCCGTCGAGATTCTTCTTCTTCTTCTTCAATTCTAGAAGTATCTGGTATTTCACTAACGTCCATATAATCTTTATGAGCATATTCACCAATCTCTATGATTGTCTTTGAATTATATGGAACGATACTTTCGAAGAAAGAAGCATTTTGAGCCTCAAATATCGTATTTGTGTGTATCTCATAATTATCCGACTTATACGCCAATAACCGATGAGCACTACTATTATGAGCATATCCGATAAATACACAGTCTGTCGTCTTTGGTCCTATTCTAGTCCTTTTGGGAAGATGAATAGGTACCTTGGCTACACAACCCCAAATCCTTAAGAATTTGTAGCTACGCGCATCAATTTGCCACAATTCATAACGCGTAACAATAGCTAACAGCAAGTGTCAAAGTTTTAAACCAAATCAAATTCCAAATTCAAACTATTTTAAACTAAACTAACAATAGCACACAGACTGATTTATCAGAGTTTTAAATTGTCGTAACAATACCTAACAGCAAGTGTCAAAGTTTACTGATTTAAAAAAAAAAACGTAACAGATTATCAAATTTTTGTCAAATTATAACGCAAGTAACAATAGCAATTATGAATGAAGAAATTACACAATCTGACTAAGAAACTATACTTCTATTTGAGCAATAACATGCAAATAGATACTAACAAAAGTCAACTTTCAGAACTTAAATGTGAAAAATGATGACTTTAATAGTTACTTGGTTTATAACCAAACAAACCAATTAACAAAAAAATAAATATCAATTAACAAAAAAAATAGTGATAGGATATACAGAGACTATATGCAACGTTAATGATTAAGTAGGCAAAACACTGATTATAAAAACAGTCACGACGTAGACTTTCAAAAATTATATTTGACTTCCAACTAGAAATTAAGACACTAAGAAAATAAACCAAATAATTGTAACGTTTTAAGATATAGTCAGAACATAGAAACAAAACACAGCGTATGGTCAAGTGTTTCGTTACGTTCAGAATTTCCAATTTCTAGAAAATATTGTTTACCGAAAATTAAAAAGAAATAAGAATTTAATATTGTTAGTTTCGTAGTACAATAATCTTGTATTAAACTGAAAATTAATAATAACATAAATAAATTATAACGAAAAAATTAGAAAACTTACTTGTCAAGTTTTCCGTCTTCCAAACGATCTGATTTGTAGAAAACATTGTAATAGAATCACAAATTCAATGGTTTCAGATTTAATTCAGAACAATACGAGTGTATCACATTGTCCCCTTAAATCCTTATTGTCTAGCCTCTTTCGACTTCGAGCCGTCGTGGATAACGGATTTCCAAATTCCCAGGATACAACGACCTTCTCGCAAGTTCAGAGGAAGTGACACTCCAAACTCCAATCGGTCATTTCGCAATACGATACTCTCTACGACTCTCAAAATACTATAGAAAAATATGCGGTGTGTGCAAGTGTATTTTTCATGATTTCGGGTGTAAAATGTAATGCCTTTTAAAGGTTGGGGGACCCCAAGTATTTATAGAAATCAAAGTGTCCTCCAAAAGTTACAATTTTCCAATCTATAGGTGCAACTTGTGCGTTTTCAAACATGTAGGACTGTTTCGTAATTATGCGAAAGGTTATGCCCTTTCAGTGATAACTAGCGGGTCAAAAGAGATCCGACCCGGAGCGCATACGCGGGTCAAGCCCAACTCATGAGTGTCGCGCATGATTTGGGCCGGGGTTCTTTTAGTTCATAGTCGGCCGTTACTTTAATAATTGATTTAATTAATATTGGCCCAATAAAATTATTTAAACTCTTTAAAATGCAAGAGACCTAACCCTTTAAGCACTATTTAGGCTTATATATCGCTTGGTTTTACAAAACTCAAGTTGATATGGGATAATTCTTAAAGAGTCATCTCACTTATTTCCCCAAACATGTTTTCACGGACACTACTTTGCAGTTACACACTATTCATACCTAATAACCGTTCAAACTTGTTAATAACTCGTTAAAAAGATCTTTGACAATAATTTCCAATAAATTTTGAATAATCAAATTTCATCAAATGAAACCCACTCGTTTTGTATCTCAAAGTTGGAAAAATAAATAAATCACAGCGGTTAAGGAATTTTTAAAATTCCAACATTATATATATTATGAACATGTAAAAGTAAAACATTATTGTGATAAATGGGGCATTAATGTACATTAACCGAAATCTAGTGGTCCAAAATAATAGACTCTTAGCATGTAGGGGCTGTGTCAACCAACAAAATACGGTCAACTGCACTAATTATAATGACAAATTAAATTTCGTTCAGACAAAAAAGAAAAGGGAACTAAAAACAAGTGATTGGGTTTTACTTGCTCAACAATAAGGCGTTCTAGCAGGCCCGGTTACGAGGCAGCGCGGGCACAGCAATGGCTCCGGGTCTAAAAATTCTGGAGGTCTAATTTTTTTTTTTATTAAAAATGTTTCAGAAAAATCTAGAGAGAGAGGATAAACTATAAAATCATAGGGGCCCAAAAATTTTACTATGTAGGTAATTATCTATTTATATGCTTTTGTTTTTATTTTTAATTATTAAATAATATTTTACTCATTTTTGTCAACTCGGGTTTAGGAGTTTCTAAAAAATTTCAATCTTTTTATGAACTTACTTTTAATTGCTATAACATATTTCTAGTTTTCATTGTATCAATATGCATTTCAGATTTACTCAATCCCTATTGCCTATTTTTATAATTTTTAAGTAATAAACCGTTAAGCCCTTTTGAGCAACTCAAATTTTTAAAATTATCTTGAGTTATTTTCTAAAAATAGAGTCACCCTAAAAGGTAACACTTTTAGATATTACAACTTAATTTATTCGGTTTAACAATCTTGGGTATTGGAAAGAATAAGTTGAAAAATAATGATATTGAGTGCATAATTAATGACTTTACATCTAAAAATGTAAGAAAAAATTGTTTTAGATGAGATGTAATATTTATACAGTAATAATTAAAAGTTTGTTGATGTTAGATGATTAAATTTTGATTTTTTTTATTTATATAAAGGGGCACAAAAAAAAATTCTTGCTCCAGGCCCCGAATTTACCATGGTAGGACCTAATTCCTAGCATGGTTTTAAAACTCGAACTGGATCGCCAGTTGAACGGATTTAATCGGGAACCAGTCTTGGTCATAGGTTAGGTTACACCGGTGACGCATGAATGATTAAAAATCAGTATATTTTGCAAAAATCGTTGAATCCAGCAGTTCAATCACTGGATTTAAAAACATTAAAATATGATGAGCAATAATAATGATGTGTATATTATTATGAATAATAGGTACAGGTTATATAGCCCTCATATGGACTCATCAAGTTATTCTATAATTACACATAGATACACAAACTTATATAATATAACATTCCCACTCAAGTTGGCATATAGATGCCTAACTTACGAACAAAGACGGATGTAAATAACATTCAAGAGGCTTCATAAAGATATCAGCTAGTTGCGATATGGCATGAGTGTAAACAGGAAGAATAAGACCGGATTGTAACTTATCACGAACAAAATGACAGTTAATTTCAATGTGTTTTGCCTGCGCATGAAAAAATGGATTATGAATAATCTGAATAGCAGACTGATTATCACAAAATAACCGAATAGGTCATGGAGGCGAGATGCCCAGAGCCCGAAGTAAGTCAACTAACCAAACAATCTTATATGTCGTAGTGGCTATGGCACAATACTCTACCTCTACTGAATATCGAGAAACTACATCCTATTTCTTAGAGCACCAAGAAATTGGACTAGAACCAAGACTAATAAAATAACCAGTCATAGAGTGTGATGTGATCTGGCAACTAGCCCAATTTGAATATGTAAAAGCAGTAAAATAAATATCAGAATCAGCACGAAAGAGAAAACCTTGACCTGGTGATCCCTTCACATAACGAAGTATCCAATAAAGAGCCTGAAGATGAACATCACATGGGTTTTACATTAACTGACTAAAGCAATTAACCATAAAGAAAATATCCGAGCGCATAATGATGATATGAATGGGATGACCAATAAGGCATCTATGAGTATTAAGGCTAGGTAAAAAAGTACCCTCATCAGGACGGAATCACAAATTTTGCTCCATAAGAAAGTTAGCAACACGAGTCCCCTATTGGTCTGAATCAGAAAGTATATCTAGAGCATATTTGCGTTGTGAGATGAATATACCGATAGGTGAATGAGCAACTTCTAGACCAAGAAAATATTTCAAGGGTTCAAGATCCTTGATGTGAAACCTATCAGCAAACAACTGTTTGGCAGCAGATATGCTAGCAAAATCATTACCTGCTACTAATATGCCATCTATATGCATAAGAATCACAGTAAACGAAGTCTCAATAGTGTGAG
This sequence comes from Embelia ribes, assembly GCA_001753735.1. Lineage (NCBI taxonomy): Eukaryota > Viridiplantae > Streptophyta > Magnoliopsida > Ericales > Primulaceae > Embelia > Embelia ribes. Next base: position 816 of record MKEJ01080192.1, on the reverse strand, counting down.
TAAAAAGTGAATGATCCAAATTAGAATATCGATAGCTAGTATGAGTAAGAATAGAAAACTTAAAGTACCAATTACGAGATGCCTATTTAATACCATATATAGTTTTGTGCAGACAATAGATCCGAGTATTTCCCTGTCGTGCACAACAAGGAGGCAAAGTCATGTAAATCTCTTTATCCAAATCCCCTTGTAAAAAAGCATTATGAATATCCAACTGATGAATATCCCAGCGACGTACCACAATAATTGATAACAAGTAACGAATTGTAACCAATTTTGCAGCAGGTGCGAAAGTATTATAAAAGTCATGGCCTTTCACCTATATATAACCCTTGGCTACAAGTCGCGCTTTGTAGCGCTCTATATAACCATCGGCACGGAGTTTAGCCTTGTAAAGCCATTTACAACCAATTAGCTTCTTACCTGGTAGAAAAGGAACTAATGACCAAGTCTAATTAACTTCGACTGCATAAAGCTCAAACTCTATAACTTAACGCCAACGTGAATTTTGCTTAACAACAAAATAGGAAGTAAGATTAGAGATAGTGAAAACAGAGGAGAGTAAAGCATTATGAGAGGGTGAAAAAAAATGGTAGAAAGATATGAGGAAAGAAGATATACCGTGGGAGCAGACAAGGACAAAGCAACAGAGAAAGTACGAGGATTAGGGGGTAGGGTAGGGCAATCGTAATCTAGAAGGCATAAAGGTCGTTGGGTAGTACAAGGGGGTCGGGTCCGGGGCTGGGGGGGTGGTGGAAGGGCCCCCGGGATGATGGACTCGGTGGATAGCCCAAGTTCGGCTGAGGGAAAGTGTCC
>MKEJ01080191.1:0-17739 GCA_001753735.1 Embelia ribes | reverse complement strand
TTAAAATGCTTATATATATTCATCATAAGCTTAAACTTTTTCTGAAAACCATTTCATTTTCCAATTATATATATATACACTTATACTTATAAAATCTATAAAAATTCCGATGTTTCTTATATATATATTTTTTTCCTTAATTTCCCGAAAAATCATAATACTTTATTTTTAAAACAAGATTATAAATTTTCTGAAATACTTTTTATTAATTTCCAAAAATATTTTATTAATTTTCAAAAATACATTTATTAATTTTAACAAATACTAAAAATCCGTTTTCTTTATTTTGAAAATATCCGAAAATATATTTATTTCTATATTTAGTAATTTTTCCAAAAATTCATTTTTTATTTCTAAAAATTACCAAAAATACATTTTTACATATATTTTAATTTCCTTTTTCCGATATATATATATATATATGTGTGTGTGTGTGTGTGTGTACGAAAGCTATTTATTTATATAATAAGCTATTTATTTATATAATTTATTTCCAAAAAACATTTATATATATATTAAATTCCCAAATAATATAAATATATATATATATATACCGAATGAAAATATATATAAATACTATTTTTCCTGAAAATATATGTATATATTCTAAGTTCCCAAAAATCAATTTATTTAGTTTTATTAAATAACCGAAAGATTATATATATATATATATAATCGATGAACAGTGAACCGATGAACATTAAACTCGGTGAACAGTAAACCCGTATACAATTTTCTAATTTCAGAAGATTCCTCAATTCAAATACATCAATATTGTTAATTTGCAAAGTCCCTAATTCTACCTGTACCTGAGTATTAGGTCACCAGAATCCCTCGAAAAGTGGTTGAGAATATGAGTCGTAGTTGCCTTTCAAAGGGTTTTCACCCAATCCTACACCAACCATCAAATTGAACAAAAATTTCAGAATATAATGATTCACGACCATCAATCTCTCAAAGAAACATGATTCAAATGAGTTTAGACGAATTAGGGCTTGAATGCCCAGAAATGAATCGAAGAAATACTTAAACGGATACGACGAGGGCGAAATGAAGATAAAAAATCCGCTATTCATTTTTTTGTTGGCTCTATTCTCCTTTCAGATCGAAAGAGTTTAGGTTGAAGTTGGCTTCTCCCTATCTCTCTTCTTCTTCCTTTGTTTTCCTTGACTAAACTTTAGTTTTATTCTCAAATTGACCCTCATGATCTGTAAGTTGAGAAATTTAGTGTTACATAAATATTAAGGTCTTACAGAAAACTTCCAAAAACATTCCGAATCAATTCTAGACATTAATAGAAGTATTTTCCTACCTACGGATTATCGTTTGAATGCTCGAAACTCATTTTATGCTACTTTACGCATCTTCCGGTAAAGTCCGTCATAACACCACATTCCTCTTTCTATACTTCACGAAATCCAATTCTGGAGTCCTTTAACAACTTTACAATACTCTTCTACTTCTATACCACACTTGGCACATTATCCATGTACTACCATGCACGTACTAAACCTCGTAAAGAAACGATGTCTCATAACTACACTATAGTATAATCGTCTCAACACTTATCCCACATTCTACACTTAGCCACATTCTACACTAATGCAATATGATCTTCTTACTTCTATACTTCTATAAATACATAAATATTTCGTACCTCCATCTATAACACTTCGTACTCTTGTATTCTATAATAATGCAATAATAATATTATATGGTTCAATAATATCTAATATCATTATAAATGCAAAAAATTCACCTGGAATTTTCGGGACGTTACAGGTGTAGTACATTAGCGTAGCTTGCGTAGTTGTGTCGTGGTATTGGAATGTGTAGCATTCATGATTCATCATAGCATTCTTGAAATATTTTCTTTATATGTTGTAGCATGTTTATTCATGTCATACATATTACGTAGTCTCATTTTTATCGTAGAGCATATCGTCTAACCGTATATTGTCCACAAATTTCTTCTTGAATTTGTTTTGCAGGTGCGGAGGTGGGCATTGAACATTTATATATGCATTGACACTTCTTGTACATATTTTATTGTAGCAAGTGTTAACGAAGGCGTAGCATCGAAGTTATATATTGTAGTTGGCAAAGTACAATATATAACTTCTTTGTTATTTATTTTTGTCAGATACTTAACTTGAGGCTATGTAGTAAATACAGTTGTTTACATTGAAATTGTAGTCGTTGTTTATGTTTTATTTTTATTGTTGGTCTTGGTGTTACATTTTAGTTGTTATTCATATATATATATATAGGCAGGCTATATGTATATTATGATAATGCAAATTTTATAGTTATATGCGTAGTATTGCTCTACAGTAGTGATTATATTGTATTGGTAAGGATGACATAATCGCTTTGTGTTTTTCTTTCTTTTATTCTTCTTTTCTTTTTTTTTCTTTTACTCACATCCTTGGTTTTCTCGGATTTCAGGGCGTGACACTATACGTACTAGGGTAAGATAATGGAGTACCCTCATCAGGGCGGAATCTCAAATTTTGCTACATAGGAAAGTCGGTAACATGAGGCCCCCAATTGACTTGAATCAGAAAGTATATCTAGAGCATATTTGCGTTGTGAGATGAAGATACCAGTAGGTGAACAAGCAACTTATAAACCAAGAAAATATTTCAAGGGTCCAAGATTCTTGATGCGAAATCTATCAGCAAGCAACTGTGTGGCAACAAATATGCTAGTAGAATCACTACCTGCTACTAATATGTCATCCGCATGTACAAGAATCACAGTAAAAGAAGTCCCAACAGTACGAGCAAAAAGCGAATGATCCGAATTGGACTATCGATAACTAGCATGAATAAGAATAGAAGAGAGCTTATCAATTACGAGATGCTTATTTAAAACTATACATAGATTTGTGCAGACAACAAACTCGAGTCTCCCTCTATCATGCATAAACAAGAGGTAAAGTCATGTAAACTTTTTCAACCAAATCCCCATGTAAAAAGGCATTATAGACATCCAACTGATGAACGTCCCAGTGATGTACCACAACAATCAATGACAAGCAATGAACAGTAACCAATTTTGCAACAGGAGCGAATGTATCATGGAAGTCCTAGCCCTCCACCTGTATATAACCCTTAGCAATAAGTTGCGCTTTGTAGCGCACTATAGAACTATCTACACGGAGTTTAGTCTTGTAAACCCATTTACAACCAATTGGTTTAGAACCCAGAGGGAGATCTACCAATTTCCAGGTTTTATTAACTTCAAGTACACGAAGCTCAGACTCCATATCTTGACGCTAATGTGAATGTTGTACAATAACTGAATAGGAAGTGGTATCAGAAATAGCAGAGAAAGAACTAAGTCAAGTAGTATAAGAAGGTAAGAAATAATCATAAGGAATATAAGAAGAACTAGGATATGAACCATACTCACAGAGGTAGATGAAGTAGTAGAGAGTGTATAGGGGTTCGTTGGTAGAGTAGGCAATCATAATCAAGTAGGCGTAAGCGGGCAGTAGTATGAGGATGCTGAGAATGGCGCGGGTTAGCAGGAGGAATGGAACCGATTGAACAGGGCATGGCTAGGGTAGCTCGGTAACTAGTTGAATCAGGGCTCGTTTCAATACCTGTGGTGTAACCAGTGGCTGGGTAGCCACTGGTTTGGCAACCATATCAGTTTTCGGCCTAGTAAGACCTTATCGTGATGATGGGTTTCATGAGGTTCCGAGTGCTAGTTGGTCAAATGGAGGTACGGGGATGGGTGGAAGTATGGCATCATGTAAGTGTTCGAATAAGTTATAGATATGACTAATGGTTGGGTCGTGTGTAATAGGGTCAGGGTTAGAAGGATTTGGGCAAGTAGGTCAGTATTTTCTTAATGCATATGATAAGGAAAAATATTTTCATGGAAGGTAACATTATGTGCAATTATGAATTTTTTTATTTTCCAAATCATAAATCCAATATGCCTTATGTATTGTAGCCTGAACTTAAAATTTGTTGTGAGCGGCCTTGAGTGTTTGAGCATAACAAAAATATCCAAACACTCAAAGATAGTCATAAGTGGGTTCACTTTAAAAAAAATGATAATAAGGTGTTTCACCATTTAAAACTTGAGAAGGGATACAATTTATAAGATGAATAGTTGTAATGATACATTCACCCCAAAACCGACGTGGTAAATTAGCGTTAAATCGTAAACAACAAGCAATATTAAGAATGTGTTGATATTTACGCTCTGCAACACCATTCTATTGTGGGGGTGTCATTACAAGCATTTTCACGAACAACGCCGTGTTCATTAAATAATTTTACAGCTTTAAAGCTTTTTTTCAATCTGTGCCCATTATCTGCACGTACATGACGAACTCAATATCGTACTAATTATGCTCCATAGTAAGAGAGAGAAAGAAAGATAAAAGAAGTTTCTAATTTATGTCACATAAGATAAATCCATGTCAAGCGTGAAAATTCATCCACAATGGTAAGTAAATAATGAGAACCATTCAAAGAGGGAAAAGAATTTTCACCCCAAACATTAACATAAATGCAATTGAAAATAAAATTACTGATAATTGGTAACATTTGAAAATTTAGCCTAAAATGTCTCCCCCTCTTACAAGTATTACAAAAAGGGGTATTGCTAGGACATGAAATAAAATTCGGAACACTAAATTTGGAAGGATGACTTAGACGTCCGTGCCAAAGCTTATAAGTAGTGGTGGGTGGAAGGGTTGTGACAGTAATGGTAAGTCGAAAGTAATAAAGGTATTGGTGCCTCTCACCCACTCCAATTCACATCCGTGTAGTAACAGTGTGAAAAACGCAAGAATCAAAAGAAGAAGAAAAACTAACAATAAAATTAAGATCTTTACAAAGTTGACTAATAGAGTGGGGATTATATTTGAAATCATGTATGAAAGAACATTATTTAAAGTTGAAGTAGGAGATAAAGTAATAGAGACAATGACTTGAACAAGAATAAGATTTCCTGTAGCAACATTCACAAACCTTGGGTACCTATCTCTGAGATCAAAAACTGTAGTAGTAAGAAGAAAACATGACATGTGTTGCGATGCATCAATATCTATAATCCAACAATTTAAAGGGGATAAAGTATGATAAGAAATACCAACAAAATTAGCAGAAGTTGTATAATCCGATCCATATGGTTCAATAACATAAGCATTAGCATGTAACGGCGAACCTATCATACTGCGGGCTGCAACACGTCTAGCCCATCGATACACAATATCTGCTAGAGTGAATATAGGACCTTTCCACCACTTAGGATACCCAATTATTACGAAACAATTATCCTTTCCATGGCATCTACCATCACACACTTCACAATGGATGAAGTTATCGGTTGGAAAAATTCTCTCTCTTATGCCACACTACCCAGGTTCATTAGATCCTCCTACTGATCCAGGTGAGCCCGACTAGCCTAGCAGTAGTAGGCCATGGCTGGGGACACTAGGCTATTGTTTGCTACCAGTAGGGTGGTCGTCAGGCTGCTGCCCAAGCTGACGGGTTGGTCTACGACCTGAAAAACTCGAATTTGATCTATTATTAGAAAAATTCCCAGAACGAACTTGCACTATTATCCCAATTTTCAACAACAATATTAACATATCTTTGATTTTCATCATTATGAACAAGAGAGGAAACTTTAGATTATTGAGAAAGATGCACAGTGGAAAGAATATAACTTCTAATATTGTGAAAAGACTCGTTTAATCCAACCAATAATTTGAAAACTTTTTGAGCATAATTTTTTTTTCATCATTTTTAGACGCATCACATGTGCACCAGTTACAAGTACATACCTCTACAGGGTCAAAAAGACCGAGTTCTTCCCATTTTGAAATTAGAGCAGTGTAATATTGTGTCACTATCTACATACCCTATATTAATTCAACAATTTCCCATTCAATACGATATATCTCAGAACTATTGTCTTGAGTGAATCGCATCTGCAATTCTGTCCACAACTGATGAGGGGTGAGGGCAGAATCAATACAGTTAAGTAGCCATGAAAGAATTGCATTACTGCATCGATCCCATGTCTCACCAAGAGTAGCATCTTCTTTTGGTCAAGTTATTGAACCAGTAACGAAACCAAGTTTATTCTTGGCATTGAGGGTAAATCGCATCCCTCTTTGCCAAGTATAATGGTTATTATTGCCATTGAAGGCTGGTAAGAAAATAACCAAATTTGGCTGGTCTGTTGGGTGTAGATAGTAGGGTGACTAGGGTCGAAAAGAGGAGAAGAAACAATAGTAGCCATGGTAGAAGTAACAAGTGAAGAATCTGTATCCATAATATGTGAAAATCAAAGGAAGAAAGAGCCAAAAAAATAACGAGGAGTAGGGAGGGAAGCCATCGCTTGCTGCCGGTCGGTGCAGTCGGACTGCCGAAGGTAGGGAGCAGCAGGCAGGCAAAAATTTAGAATTTAATGGGCAGTCAGAGATCAACGGCTATGATACCATGTTAAAATAATAACCAGAAAAACCTTTTTATTTATAATGAATATGAATTATAACATACACATATATAGGCTCTACAAGAACTCAAGAAGTAAATTTATAATTATAATATGGGTACACAACTAATATAATCAAACATTATTGGACACGTTCAATTTTGGTATGGTTTAATTGTTACAAAATTTTATAATTTTTACTATTGTCCTTTTATAAAGTGTTAGGGATAGAATAAGATAAAAATATATAGGGGTGGATTTTGTCATTTGCAACTTATTTCAAATTTGGAAACTCACTTGTTCACTTCACATAAAATTACGTACCTGATCAAATAATAAATTATTTGTTGACGGTTCGAGTATTTGTTAACAATTCACTATTGATGATTTTTCTAGCATTTGAGTTGGCAAATTATGAATCTCGGGTATCAATGTACCCCAATGAACGATTGGATTGCAAATCATTTCATTTGGTTAATTCATGTTTACTTCCAAAATTAAAGGTGATTACTTAACGCTTAAGCAACTGATAACGTGAGTGATTTGATCGTGTGTAAGAGAGTTACATATGAATTTCAAAGTTCCACAATGAGAGGTGTAATGCAATTTATAACGTGAGAAACTCAGCCGTGTATTCTTGATATACGAATATCGATTGTGTCACAGATGTGGAATGACTTTCGCATTAGAATGCGTGGATGCATGAAATATCTAGGGTTTTGAGATCATTTTGGAAGATTTTTTGGGGCACTAAGAAGTCAAATTTCATTCTATCCGCTCATAATTTATCGTGAGGCTCTTCTCTCGGGTCCAGAACAAAGCTTCATTTTCCATTCGAGGTTCTAGGAGTGGAATGAACAGGTCGTGTGCTGAATTCTGTACGAATAAGGTTGTGAGTCGTGTTGCCACCAAAAATGAAGAATTAGTGATAAAGCACAGCTATAATCTCGAAAATGTTTTGCCTTGGTTGGTAAATACAATTTTATTTAAACACTGAAGATCCATGTAATTATTTATAATTTGATAAATTTTGCTGATAAGACCTATATACTAAATTTAGAGCCTAAATAATTCATTTTGCATGAACAGGTAGTAGATCGTGTTGTAATTAGAAATTTAGGACAATGACAGAGATAATATTGCTTTGACTTAGTACCGGTGATAATATGGACTAACCATAGTGTTTGAGGATAAAAGACAACCCTTAGTGAATGTCTAATGATTTTACTTGAAATGAAGGGCTGCGTGACAGTGGGTGATGGGCAATTCTGAACATCAATTATTGACTACTGATTTTAAAATCAATGGTCCAAATTAAATATATGCATCCCGTACAAAATTTAAAATTTGAAAAATTTATCTAATCTCAACATTTGAATTTAAAATTAACGGTCACAATGCAATGGGTAGGGATTGCCTATTAGACTGTCGGGGAGTTCCGCTATACTGATACGTGAATTGACAACTGTAACATATTTGATAAATCACCTTCGCTCTATTAGCTGGCATAGATAATTTAGTGTTTGAGTTTATTATCATTCTACGTTATTACTCGGTTTGGAGTTTCAAGGACTTAACACTTGAGAATCAGGAATTTTTTTGTATGACGTCTCAAATTTCCTTTTTCTCAAGGTCATGGTAGTGGAACTTGTTTGTCGATCCTGGCTATGAGTAATTGAGTTTGAATATCGAGTACTGGATATTGCATAGGACAAACTATCAATATATTTGGTGAATGTTTGAATGCAAAGATTCTTATCCAGAAATAGAGTTTGCGTTTAAGCTCTATTTTGGGTGCGACTTGATTAGTTTAACCTGTTAGGTATTTTTGTGTAATTCTAACTTGGTATATAGTTTTAAATATTTATTTATTTTTGTATTAAGCTAGTATTTCTAGTCTATTTTTTCGTATTCATTACCTATGTAATTCGTACTAGCCTAGTTGTGTTATATCTCCTTATGGAGAGTTGTAATATTGGCTAAATATATATCACTTCATACTTCATTTTAATTTTTTTTGAAGACAATAAAATTCAAACTTAAAAAAAAAAAAAATAGACAAAGAAAAGAGGTATAGAAAGCAACAGAATGGCCCATACCTTGTCTAAGTCACTTTAGCCTATTGATGTGATCATTTTCATCTCCCACCAATATCTATAATTCTCCATTCCCTATTCCTTTCACCACCAACTAATAATTCCCCGTATATTATGCTCTAGTAAGGGATCTCTAAAAATTGATCCAAATAATTCATAGAAATTTTATCACTTTGGCTATGTCGATCGAAGGATCGGGGAGTTCCCCGGGTGATCAACCAACAAACCCTAGTCGGTACGAGTCTCAGAAGAGAAGAGATTGGAACACTTTTGGTCAATTTTTGAATAACCAAAGGCCACCTGTGTCGATTTCTCAATGCAATAGCAACCATGTGCTTGAGTTCCTTAGGTACCTGGACCAATTTGGTAAGACTAAGGTACACTTACAAGGTTGTGTTTTCTACGGGCAGCCCGAGCCACCGGCCCCTTGCACTTGCCCGCTAAGGCAAGCGTGGGGCAGCCTTGATGCCCTCATCGGGCGGTTAAGGGCAGCATATGAGGAGCACGGAGGAGCACCGGAGAATAATCCATTTGCAAGTGGATCTATACGTATGTATCTGAAGGAGGTGAAGGAATGTCAAGCTAAGGCGAGGGGGATACCGTACAAGAAAAAGAAGAGGAAGCCGAAACCGGATGGTGGAGAGGATGGATCGAGTTCGTCTATGGGGGTATCCTAAATATAAGCTTGTGAAAAATGGTACATATTCTCCTTCTTATATCTAGAATTTTTTTCCTTAATAAGGTATATTCGTATGTTACATACATAGGATATAGGCTTGTTATGGTATGGAATATTTCATCCTATTGACATATGTGGACAACTACACTCATAGAATGGAAATTTGTCCATCCCAAAAATTCAAGTAAATTTTTCATCTCATATGATTAATCACTCAAAATTAAGTATCCATTAACCACATAGTCTACAAAAACTAGATCCACTATTAATTTGCCGAATTAGCTCGGTATAAATTTTAGATTATAAATGAACATCGTCTCAAACGATCCTATTTCACTATTTATTTAAACGATCTTTCACATGTAACTTTGTTGATAATGCCAATGGACGGATCCAACATTAGCATGAACATATTGGTGTGGTTATCTGAGTATGATCATATAAAGGGTCATGAATACACTTGTCTATAATATATAAATGATAAAAATATAGATAAAATAAAATATTGGAAATTTAAAACCAAAACGCCAAGGAACTATACCTCATTTTTCACAACCTTTCTCATAAACCCTAATATTACTTTTTGATTTATGAATTTGATACGAGCACGGATCGGGAATAGATCGGAAATGAATGAAATACATAAACATCTCTTGGCTAAACTTGTGTGATGATTAAAACTCCACAGAATAATTTGGTCCGTACAAATAAGAATCTATGTTTATGTTAATATTTTAAATTACAATTGTGCATTAGTCCTTACAAATCTATGAAGTTAAAACTTTACACATTACTATACTATCTAGTCACCCGACTAAACATAAAATATCTACACAACTCAAATCAATTCTCCAATTTACTTTGATTTGAAATGTTATTAAATCTTAAATATGATCCTGTTGGGCTAAACAAAGGAGCAAAAGATACTAATCCATGTCTCCACAATGTGTCACGCCCCGGGCCCGAGGGACCGGAGGACATGATTTTAATAATAAAATATATGCCTTGTATTGAAATACCAATCTAACATTTACATCACAACATTTACATATATAAATATCAATCTAACATTTACAACTTCTCGAGCGTTGTTTAAATATGTTAGTTAACTAGAAACTTTTGGCTCATCTTTATAAAATATATATACACAAGGTTCTATTATCAAAATATTGCATAACTGATAACACCATTGACTTATACAGTTCATAAATGTACACAAAACATACACCCTTCCTCAGCTCCTATATGGAGATGCTTCCGTACCGTCGCTCGAAGTTTCTTAAATGTTATGAGCGTCTTCTTCTGAAACTGCACATTTTGACAAGTAAAAGGACACACGGAGTTAGTTATGAATGATAAATAATGCATAGGGGACAATGTTTCTTATCTCATAAAATCTTCTTATTCATTTAAATTCACCAAATCTTAAACATACAGAGTTCTTATACACATCACTTCAAACAATCTTCAGCCCATGTGTGTCCCGTCCCCACCCTAATCATCAATAGTATATTAAGACTTTATGCATAAAGATTTAGATTGGGTATTCCGTCCCCATCCTAAACCTTTCGTGAGGCCCTACTAAAAATCAACCTCGTAGGGGGAAAATCGATCTGTAGACCTCCCTTACTCAATTATCTACGTTTATTTTCAAAAACTCACATAAGCCAGACATGGCTTTGAATCACATTTTTATAGATTATAGTTACTGAATCTCTTTATATTTTACAATAAATATTACAATTTTTCTCAACTTTCTCTACACGTGAGTTTGACCATAATTCCCCAAATACTAACTTCACGACTTAATATATATTTCTTATTAATTTTACACAAATATTTCTTACACATAATTTCTTTAAGACACATAAATTCACCACAAAATATATTTTTTCATACTAAGAAATATGCGCCAAACAATAACATCCAATAACACCCAATTTTCATGCAAAATTTATCGCAAGGCATATTTCCTATAACTACCCATACCTCTTAAAATTATGCAAAAATATTGGAGTTTACAACTAGGTTCACGGTTGTCCTTTCTGAAAATTTGTGAAAGACATCGAAAAGCTTTTTTTCCTATATAGAAATTGATGAAAAGTGATTAATAAGCTATATTGTAGTTTATATATACCATTTGTGTAAGAAATTCTGAAATTTGGAAAGGGGAATCGAGTACATACGATCAATAAGCGTAAAAAGCGTCGTAGAGATCGTATGCGGGTCTCAGGATTATCAAGGGTTGAGGAGAATTCTCATTTCTCTCTATATCTCTATTGTTCAGCCAAAAATGGCTGAAAAACGAGCAGAATGGGCTTATATTCGTGTAAAAATGGATAGGTGACACTTTGTAAAACGATCCATCATTTCAAACCTGATGACAGAATCAATCGACAGATTGAAATAGGGCCTGACACAACCATGCCTCAATATTTATACAATTAAATAATGAGTTTAATTTTCATCTACAATCAGTGTAGAATTTTTATACACTAACAAGATTGTATGCAAAATATGCGTCCATAATTCTATGTAAGAATCACAAAAAAAAAAATGTATATGGGTCATTCACACAATAACCATTAGTATATAAAAATTATTCACGCTCGGTGAAAATTATATTTTTAGATAATTTGAGTGACTACCTCAAATCATAATTTAAATATTGCAACTACAATCAAACTCATCCTAAAACTCTCTTAAGCTTTCCCTTTCACAGCACGCTATCATTTTTTTTTTCTCGTTAATATTCGGCCATGAGATAAACAAGTTTCTTCAAATAGTTAGCCTATGTTTTGTTGATGGTGAGTTTCAAGTTATATAATTTTCAAAAGATGAAATCTTGTTTGGTGTTAAATTTCTTTGAGTTTTTGAAAACTCTTTTACCAAGTACATTGTGTAACCTAAATATTATTACCAAAATAGTTATTAGAGCATTCCTACCAGTCTTTCCAAGTGCCCATTTAATTTCTCTTTCTAGAAATTTAGGTGGGAAATCATGTGCACCAATCTCTCTCCTTAAATTTCTCTTTTCAAAATCAAAAATATATCCACAGTAACTTTCTGCAGAAAGTAAATTACTGCACACATTTCTTAAATAAAATGTTTTTTTCTGTTCTAAAATCATCCAGATCCCAAAATCACCTATCGTCTGCAACTCTTTTCCTATCCTCCCTTTTAGACTTTTTTGCACTCTCCTTTTCTCAACTTCCTAATTTCAAACATCATTCCGCTTCGATAGCATTCATGTCGTCTTTGACTAACCGCTGCCACCACGTCTTCAACCAGGTTTCAGATCGAGGGATGTCTGTACCAATGTGTCACACGCAATGCATATGCGAAGCACGTGATTTTACGTCATTATAAACAATCATTAATCGATAACAATAAAATGAAAACATTTATGTAGTTTAGAAAGTAGATTTTACATCATTACTCATACACATAAATTTTATATTATTTTCTTAAAATTTTAAAATAATATTTCAAAATTTGAAGAAATACCGGTACAAACTATATTTAGAAACATTTTATTTTAAAATTCTTACTAAACGTTTTTTGAGTTATTATAAAATGGGGAGGAGTAGTGGGAGACCGCGACACATGAAAAGTGTGTAATTAAAAAAATCTGTACATGTTTTTGTCCAAAATTTTGAAATAATTAATTTAATTTTTATATTAAACTTTCTTTTTTAAATTTCAAAAACTTGAATAGAAATTATGAGCAGCTTGTGGTAACACAAAAAATATATTGAAATGTATTTGCTTTTTTTGTAATACCAGAACCTCAATTAACATTATCGATGAATAAAAAAAAAAAACCAAGAACTTAAAAAGATGGTAAAGATACAAATATGATTATTGCAACTATTTTGGAAATACTGGGAAAAATTTTTAAGGAAAAATTATAATTCAATATTGAGATTTTTTTAGTGAAAGTTGAGTTTTTTCTAAAAAGAAAAGCAAAAGTAGAAGCCAATAAACTGTGCACCAAAAATAATTTTAAAAGAAAGAAAAAGTACATTTTGCTGTCATTTTTTTTTTCCGAAATTTTAAAATAAAACTAAATTCTTTTCTGAAATAAGAATAAAAATTAAGTTTATTTTCAACTAAAATTGAAATAGGAAACTAACTGTAGCAAAAGAAAACAATGTTGAAATTAATATGAAACAATTTATAGAGGGAAAAAGCAATTTCATTATTCTCACTAAAATGTAAATTATATTCCGTACCCACCGTTTCCAACATGCAAAAGAAAAAACTATTATAGTAATTATAAATTCTCTAGTCTAATTGGAATTTTTTATGGAATCAAGTAAATAAAGAGAAATAAAATCCAATTTAAAAAATTACAAACCGAATAAAAGTGATAAATTTTTTGAGAGGAATTTGGGTGACGAAACACAGATGAATTGTAAAAAAATGATGATCTTTACCCATGGATCTCGCTTTCTTCTCACTCTTCTCTCTCTATAATTTCTCTCCAATCTTTTAATGTAAGTAGCAAAATGTATGGGGATTAAGGGTGTGGGTGGGCCGTTGGGGTTGGGGAGGTTTTTTCTGTAGCAATTTCCGAGGGTTAGGGAGGTTTTTTGTGTTGCAGTTACTAAGGGAATGCAGGCGGGAGTGAAATAGATTAATAGACAATTTTGCCCTTGTATCAACCGTTTCTGAAAGTTACTAAATGTTGAGATAATTAGTCATGCGGAGGACTTTATTGTCCAAACATAAATTGGCGTAGATTCAGTAGCCAAGGTTTTATTCATAGAAAGATATTCTAATATTATTTATTATATTCGAGAAACTTTTAAGAAATATTAGTGTCGGGTTTTTTAATTTTGGTACGATTTGATTTCTAAAAATCCAGAATTAGATATTTAGAAAGCGATTTTTTAGAAAGACAGATGGGAACCCTCTAACTGGTAGGTAGGAAACTCAACTATAAAAATAAAAAAATAATAATAATAACTCCGTATTGCAGAAACTAAAAAAATAACCGAAGCTGGGACATAATTGTCGGCAGTTGTTTCTAATGTATGCCCTATCATTTCTCACTCATAACGTGCTAAATCTCACGAATACTCTCTCTCTCTCACACACACATTCTCTCTTTCTATATACATACAGTCATACATGTATATATGTATATATGTACGGAAACCCTGCATACACAATGAAAATCCGGTAAAGATACCAATTTCTCCTATTTTTATGCATTGTTTGGCTATTTACTTTAGTATTCACCAAACCTAGTTGCTGCAACGGAAATTGATTAATCTTAGCTAATATTTATCTCCAAAAAGACCAAAATATGCCGAATGTGATTTTATATATATTTGTATGTAAAAATTTCTTGCATACATACGAGTATATATGTGCTGACATATGGGAGATAAAGATTGATTTTTCTTTGCTACTTGGTAGCACACGCATGGTAGTATGTAAAAATTTCTATATACAAATATGTATAAAATTGCACTCTAAAATAGTATCATCTAGTCTTGCAATGATGCATATAATTTAAGGAGCCAATTTCCATACAAGAAAAAATATTCTTGTATTAATGTAGGATTTAAGCATGGTTCTAAATCTTTTACAAGATAGATTGAATTGATTTGAAAATGTAAAAGTGGTAATAGTTTTTCAAGCATAGTTTTTGTAAATATTTTTTAATGTAATTGTTAAATAGTATTATTGTGTCAACCAACAATACCACTTTCTTAAATTAATTGATAATTTGAGTTGTGCCACATTTAATGTATTGGAATATATTACTATGAACTTATTATTAAGTTGTGTTAGGGGTGGACATCGGCTCAATTTGAGAATTTTCCCAACCAAAAAACCAATACCCAAATTCATAATAAAGCGTCTCTGATCCCGAACAGAAAAGCTTCGAGTACTCAAAAATTTAGAAACTTAAATTTCGACCCTGAACCGAATCATTTTTTTTTGGGAAATTGATTTTAGTATTTTGGTTTTGGTTTTGGGAATCCGAATGTTTGATGACCCTAAGTTAGCAATTATTAGGTGAAGAAAAGTAATTTCTTTTCATATATATAAAAATATAAAGATGATGTCTCGTAGGAATCTTGTCTGCACTCACTCCCAAATTTTTATGAAAAAAAAATCACAAAAATCGTCATCAAACCACGACAAATCACATGCTCCATTTTTATTTTTATTTTTTTGGTAGGAAAAAGAACCATAAGATCATTGTAATGGTTCTAATAAGATTAATATAGTCCAAATTGAAAATGCTAAACTAAATACAAAATATATTAATAACCCAAAATACAAACATAAACAAAATATAATTCTTGACCTAAAAATCAAGTTTAATTTTCAACACGAACCATATAATAACTTAATAAGATCACCAATTATTAGGTGCAAAAAAAGTGAATTTTATACAATTAAAATGGAAAGTTGCGGCCCCCTGGTATTTTCTATGCACTCACTCTCAAATTGTTTTAGAATATTCACAAAAACCATCATAAAAATTCCACTCACTCAAATATTTTTAGAAACGTCACAAAACCATCATGAAAATTCCTCCAAAACATGACAATGAAAATCTCTACTTTTTTGCCAGGAAAAAAAAACATAAGACCAACTTAGTCAAACTTAATAATATTAAAACTAGTTATAAAAATGTTACAAAAAATTAGTTACATTTTCATACAAAACATATTATTGATCCACGATACAAATACAATTAAAATAAATATAATTTGGACTGTGTACAAACCAGGTTTAATTTTCAACACGATCATTTAATCTAATAATTTAATAAGATCACCGATTATTAGTTAGGTGTAGAAAAGTAATTTTCTCTTCATTTAATTAAGATGAAAAGTTCAGGTCCCGGAGGATCTTCTGTGCACTCACTTTCAAATTGTCATTTGACAATCACAAAAACCATCATTAAAATTCTTCAATTGTACGAGAAAGTAAATGCTCTTCTATTTTATATTAAATTAAAAAATAAGAAAAGCATATATATGATCATTCAGGGGTTCTTTTGGCGGTGTTATCAATTTTTTTAATATAACCATTCATTGCACTATAAGATTGCTTTTTGTCTATAATCTATTTATCAGATTTTGTGGGGGCAATGCAAATATTCCACTTGTCACCTTGCTTCAACTTGGCATAAAATATGTAAAATACATGCAATGTGTGTGTGTGTGAGGGTCCATAGCAATATAGGGTTTGATCATCATTTGGCTTTTTACTACTATAAATCCCAGAATAAAATTCAAAATTAGTGTGGAAAAACATAACTAGAATTATGTAAGAACATTCCCACTAGAGCCTCAACAGCAGGCTCCTATATCTAAATTTAGGATTATACACTAAAACACCTAATCAATTAGTAAATTTAAAACTATTCAATTTTTAAAAAATAGAGTGATTTCTACCGTGAATCTCTTTATCAGGAAGTTTACTATTCACTTTCCTATAATAAAATATTATTAAAAAAAAATTTAAAAAAAATCGATATCCACTTTATCTCCGGCTGTCACTGCTAAATCCGCCAACGAACAACTAAATCACCGCCTTTATACCACCATTGAAGTTTCAATCTCAGAGAGAGAAAGGAAAAGAAAGGCAAATATGTGTGTGTATATATACACACACAGATATATATGTTTGTATATACATGAGACAAGAGTGAACAGTAGAGTGGAGGAAAGCGGGCTTGCGGGGCTGAGAAGTGGGTGAACAAGAATGATGGAATATGTATGCATATCTGTAATATATTATGTATTATATTATTTATTTTAATTACTTACATTGATATACTGGTGAAACATATATCTAAAATTGCTCTCTATTTTAGGATAGAAAATAATTTAGGAATATGAATTGAGATTCTAGTGGGAATGCCCTAACAGTGCTTATGTAGGAACAGTTAAAGGCTACAGTTCTTTAATAATTTTAAAAAATCGATCTGATTTATTATATTATAGTATGAATTCTTTTTATATGTACTTTTACCCTGGTTTAAAATAACTTTAGCCCTTATCACGTTCAATTTCCACATTTTCAATTTCTTGCTCTGTCCCTCGCTCTAAAGTCCACACGTTAATCTTATATGTACTTAGTGGCTTGTTTGGTATGTTTCAAAAGTATTTACTTTTGTGCTTTTTACTCAAAGTATAAATGTGTATTGGAGCAAAAAAAATATATACTTATTTATAATTTCAAGACATAAAAGAATAATTCTGTAAAAGGAACAAATTTGGTATTTTTCTTAAAAATATATATTTCTCTCATAATTTATACTATTAACAACTATATTTCACTACTTCCAATACAAAAAAATACTATATTTTTTCTATTTTTTTTATCAAGCACACCAATCATACTTTATAAGTATAACTTAAAAGTAATACAAAAAAAAATATTTTTTCTAATTTCCACTAAGCACATCAATCATGATTTATAAGCATTACTTAAAAGTATACTTACCAACCCTTAACAAAA